>JAHIAM010000123.1:0-27331 GCA_021605205.1 Aegilops longissima | reverse complement strand
AAATTCAAATAAATTTCAGATTTGAATCCAAATCTTTTGGCATTGTTTCCTCTGATATATTTTGGAGTGTCATGTTTGCTCCTCTCATACTTTTGATCAAGTATTTATCGTGCTTAGTTTTTGAAATGTTTCCACATGCCAAAGTTTGAAATTCAAATTCAAAACTCAAAATTTGAAAGAGGGTTTCAAAGCACTTTCAAATGATTTTCAACTTGATTCATTATAACTTCCAACTCCTATTTCATATAATTGAAGAAGTTATTTTATCTTCCTCATGAAAATCATTGAGTTGCATAAAGCTTTGGATTTGAAAACTTCCCAAATGAAATTCAATTCTTTTCCAAAACCCTATTCATTTCAAAATGGAAGAAGTCATGTCATCTTCACTTCTAGGTTTTTGGTGTTGCAATGAACTTGAGTTCAATTGGGATCCAAAATGCAAGATGGAAAGTTTGGGATAGTCATTTCATTCCCTCATTCAACTTTTCAAAAGTTTCAATTTCCACTCAATTCCATTCAATCAATCACCAAACAATCGCACAACAACCATAGTTATTTATTTATTATAACATTCCAAAATTTAGAATTTTGGGATGTTACAAAACCGACTCAAATAGGTGGACGGAATGGTTCTTGACGAGAGTAATTGTGACCATTCTACGCAGCCAAGACATGGACAAGGCATAAAACCATCAGCCCGCTTTGTTTGCCTCAGCAAGCGTAAAAGTATGCACGCCATTAATGAACTCGAGAGCATTGATCATCATACATCCATTGTCGGCTCATCTTCATTACACAACAATCAATAGACCAAATTAATACAAGTTCATACATAAAGTTCATATACAACACTTAATTAAATGCAACATACAAATAACTCTCTAGCTAAAGAATTTAAATGCAACATACAAATAACTCTCTAGCTAAAGAATTTAAATGCAACAACAAATGCGATAAAGATCACAACTAAGGTAACAATTGATCCAATAAAGATAATGATACCAAGCCACACTATCAATGGCATATTTTCTAATCTTTCTAATCTTCAACCTCATTTTCTCCATCTTGATCTTGTGATCATCTACTTACATCGGCAACATGCAACTCCAATTCCATCTTCTCCCCTCAATTCTTTTCAATTTTCCTTTCAAATACTGCTTTCTTTTCAACTAAATTTAACCTCTCAACAATAGGGTCGGTTGGAATTTCCGGTTCACATACCTCATAGATAAAAATATCTATGTCAACTTGATGGGCATAATTTGTCATAAACACGAAATGCAACAACTAGTTTTAAAAGAATATACCACGTCCTAATCATAACAAGGACGAAGGGCGGGGACGGATATCAAAACCATGGCACTATGTATAACAAACAACGTACGGTAAGATAATTATACTGAGTAACTATATATCCAAATCACACAAACATCAATTTGGTAATGTAAAACATTCATGAACAAGAGCCTCACCACAAGGTGGTGCCATGGACGGACGGTGCTAAGTGCTGATCGGACGTATGGTTACGACAGAGATTTAGAAGGCACTAAGTAAACCACACCTACATATGCAAACTAAGTGTTACTTTTGACCTCAAATTGCATATAAATCAAATACTAGCAAATTATAATTTCTCCCAAATTAATCACTTAGAAAGCATTGCAAGAGCTAATCTAGCAATGAGAGTTGAAAGGACAAAGCTGCTAACCTTTGTGATCATTTGAATGGATGGGGCCTTCAAATCTTGACAAATTTTGGGGCAAATTTTGTGAGGAGCTCGAGGAAGAGAGGGAAGAACAGAGGAAGTGAGGGAAAGGGGATGAACAGAGTGGCTCAGTGGACGAAGGGTTTATGTATGTCGACCTTTAGTACCGGCTTTGTGCCACTAACCGGTACTAAAGGTGCTGGACGGCCCCTTGCATCGACAACACCCTGCCACCACCTTTTTAGTACCGGTTCGTGGCACTAACCGGTGCTAAAGGTTAGCCATGAACCGGTACTAATGAGAACGGCCAGCTAGCCGTTGGAACTGCACTCAATGGACATTATTAGTGCCGCACAAAATCAAAACCTGCACTAATGTGTCTCAGATTGCCCCTTTTCTACTAGTGTAGGATACCATGAAATGTGAAATCCACGTTGAGATCACTATATCACAAACTCACTCTAATTCAACAACTCGTCATAAATCAATTACCACGTTGAGATTAGTATTTGCAAGGAAAATACGGTATTGTAATACATATAGATCTTCTCGCAATTTAAAAGGTTCCTTTCAGATTCTCTAATGGTAGGACCCAACGGGCACCAGCCAGCACCTTAGGTCGTGGTTGATCCTAAAAACCGGCTCGTGTCCTTCGGGTGGCGCATGTGGGTAATGCACATTAGGCAACCCCAACCACGAGCCTCTATAAGCTTCAAGTCGAAAATATCCGGGCGTGCCGTAATTCCAGCCCTAGGAAATTCCCTCATGTCCCCGGGTCCATAATGACTACCGATGAACAACGGAGGGATGCTTTAGTAACTAGACAACGTTAATACCGCATTAAAGCATGGTTCAATTCTCTCGCCGTCATCAAGGTCACCCATTAACCTATTGCCTAGTACTACTACTAGTACACCAGATGAGCATGTAATTGAGCCCATTTGTTCGTGCTCAGTACTTGAGTTAATATATCGTGCAATGTAATCGCACGGAGGGATTATCCTTTACTCGCATATATAACTTGTCTCAAGTCTAACTAAGCAAAATGTTTGACCAAACTTTCTTAAGAAATACAATAGGACAGATGTACGGCTTGAAAATTTATTGCATGATGCAAAGTTATGATATTGTTTCAATCCGGATCTTAAATTTCAGAAAATCCAAAAGTGAGCATAAATTTGAAACTCGAGCATGGTCACGTGATATGGCACAAATATTACTCAGAAGTTTTTTCTTCAATTTGAGACAAGTTGCTTATGACAAGTTGCACAAATGAAGAGCCAAGGTATTTTGGAACAAAGACCTGTCACATTAAGGCAAACGCTTCACTATTGAAACCGTATGCGATTACCACGAGTCCCCGCTTCTCATCGGCAGTGTCGTCCGAGCAAGCGCGGGAGTTGACGGAGGCATGCGTAGAAGACCGCGACCGGAGCATCAAGGAGGCGGCGAAAGGTGATCACCGCGGCGACTCACCGGAGGCGAGCCTTTTACCATGCTCACGCCCACCATCGCCCCAACTGCTCCCACTTTTAATGTCACCGCGCCGTAGTTTAAAATCAACCCCGCACTACCCGGTATCGCTACAATCCTCTCTCTCTCTCGATTCTCCCCGCCTACCTCCAACTAGCCTCGACCTAAACGCAGACGCCATGCCACATCACGATGGTCTGCCCTTAGTGTTCCAGCTTCGAGGAAGACACCCAACCAAGTCTCAAGAACATAAGGCGCTTTGGGACGAAGCTTGAACTGGCTTTCGGGAAGACGCTGCGCCGTCTCCTCGCTTCCCCGCCCCGGCCTCGGCCAGCCCGACCGCGCCGCCATCCCCTGCGGGCATTGATGGGCTGGGAGCCGCACATTGTCGCCGAGCTTTATGTCACGGGTTCCACGAGGTCCTCGCCGACTTTCACGCACCTGCACACTGCCAAAGAAGATGCGCTTACGCAGCACCGACGCACACCAGGCCCGGTGCGGCGTGCAGCACTGCCAACAGATAAGACGCCGCGCTGCAGCATCGACGCGGCGCGCCTCGCGTTGGTGCCTGCGCACACGAATGTTCGCCACGCTGACAGCGCCGATGTCCCAGCGCGTAAAGTTAGTTCCTCTCGCGGCATGGATGGTCACCGCCGACCGCTTCTTGCACCAACGCCATTCGCCTCCTCCCGCCAGCTTGACTTCGCCTCAAGTCTGTAATATTTTGGCCTTCCTTGAAGCTAAGCTAACGCCCAGGAGTACGCCAACAACGGCGCAAGACGCCGCTGCCGCCGGGTCATTGGCCCGATGACACACGTAGCACGGCAGAGGAGCCGCTTCTCACCGAGAGACACCCCGCCAGTAATCTAATTTGTTATGAAAACATTCGATCGCCATGCTTAAAATCCAACGCTTATCATTTCCGCTTATTTTAGATCGTCGATATTTTAAAGTCGGAGTCGACTGAACGAAATGTATGGTTTGATCGATTGAATGTTCTCGCTAGAGCCGTGATCAAATTAAATATAAAACGCCATCAAGCCACATGTATTCCTTGTTATCCAATGACCTAGACTGCTTCAATGTCGAGCGCCAACACGCTTAGCGCAGTTAATTTCATGCCAAAAATAGTGCTAATCACATGACAACACGCAAATAATATCTTATTAGTTAATATCCGCATGCACTTCATATACTTCCAAATTAACGCATTGCACGTATAACACCGACTAGTGCTGCTAGTACGTGAAACTGGTGCCGTGATTTGTGAACGCTGCCCAGATATGGTCAACGGCAACATCGCCATGAAGTTCTTCCTGTTTGCCCGCATCTAAACGCAAAGGAGGAGAGAGAGAGAGCACACATGGAACCCACTAGTAAGTGAAGGCTAATAGTACTAAAATAATATTACATGTTATCCATTAATTAGGCTGTGGTAATATAAAAACATTATGTGAACAAAGGTACAACAAACATTGCTATTCTACGATGTTGCCTATTGACGTATGCGGCTTGAAGGCCCGGTCGCATGTTCGATCCTCGCCCTTGTTTTTTAATTTGTATATGGGTCCAAATTTGTTTCATGACATGTGGGCCCCTCGTGTAGTTTGTAGCACTTTAATTTGTGGGTCAAATTTGTTCCATTCCAAGTGGACTATCGGTGTAGTTTTGTAGGTTATTTATAATAATTAAAGAGAACAACATAGTTTTTTCAATAATACCATGGTGCGATGTTGAAGGCTAGAAAGGACGGCGAGAGAGCGATGACCCAGCCAGAGGGAAATCAACTAGGGAGTTATGGGTTGCAACGGTGTTTGGAGAAGTAGGGTCAATGCTACGTAAATTATAATCTAAACCGATCGGAATAAATGCTTCACACAAATTAATCCAAGGTTGGAGTGCCCTCGCAATGTAAATATTCCGCTTTGTGAGGGATGGAGAGGTAGCTTCAACGCAATGGAAGATATGGTGAGAAAGTGAGGTCAATCGAGACATAGATAGAGAGACAAAGTGAGTGTGGTCCGACATTCATTGAACAAATATATATGCTCGAGAGATATTTTCCGATTGAGCTTTTGGCAAGGGTGAGGGCTGTAAGATAGAGCTTGAGAGATGATCCAACACGACGCGGTAGATATATTTTGTGTCCGGGAGGAAGAAGGTCAACCGATCACATAGGGTCGCTGCAGGATCGAAAGAGTGAGACGGGTTGAGAGAGTGACCTAGATAGACGATGTGCGTGAGAGAGTATACAATGAATAGGTCGAATTGGGCTCAAACATGGTGATATATCGTTTTTGTCCTAGAAAGAGCGAGGTCAATTGAGACATAGAGAGAGAGAGAGAGAGAGAGAGAGAGAGAGAGAGAGAGATTGAGTGAGCATGGCCCACCATGAGGTCGAAAGAGTGGCGACGGCTTGATGGACTGACCTAGATAGACAATCCAAGGTGAGAGAGTATAGAGTGTGTCGATCGAGGCCCAAGAGGGAGATATATCATTTGTGTGTGAAAGAAAACGAGGTTAAACGAGACTTAGATAAAGAGAGCGAGATTGAGCGGTGGGCCTGCCGTATGGAAGAAAGAGGAGACAGCCTCGAGGGAGTGACTAAGATATACAACGTGCTTATGCGGCGCATTTAGAGGTTGGGGCTAGATAGGCAATGCATGTATTTAGCGCGAGGGTGAGAGGGAGAGGGGGAGAGAGAGATCGGCTTGGGGTGCAATGGCGTGTGTGAGGTAAATACATTTGGTAACAGAGTGGAAAAAGGGTTGTGTAGTTGAGAGACTTAGAGATCAAACATGGAGAGAAAGAATGAACGTGTGTTGAAACCGATAGCTTCCTAAGGTGGTTAGGAGAGGAAGATTGATCGATGGAAGTATGTAGTGTTTAAGCGGGGGAGGGCTAAAACAACATTTGAATGTACATAGTACGAGACTTAATATCGATGTTTTAATTCGTGTACATTGTAAGATTTGAACCGAGGACCAGCATACGGTAATTATTTCAATTTGTGCCATACTAAGTTTCAAAAGTTGACATTGACTCAATTTGTTGTGCTATTTTGTAGGTCATATGTTTGAATCCATCCAAAAGTTTTCTCACTACCATGGTGTTCATCATATACATATGAATTTGTATTAAAAAAGTAGCGTGATACAAGTGAAATGCTAAATCCACGTTAGAATTTGAGATCGCTACGTGATGCATACTCTAATTCAAAAATCTAACCACGTGACACACACTCTAATTCAAATAACTAATTATCCGACACACACTCTAATCCACGCTAGCGTGGGTACCGTCAATTTTTTTTCAAATAACTCCTCATTAATTAATTTATAGTACTCCTCTGCTCACTTTTATAAGACCTTGAAGACATTTCGCATAATGTGCAAAAACAGTTCATTTTAAGTTGTCCTAAACGACTTACAAAAGTGAATGGATGGAGTGTCTCGTTTCAATGACTAATTATTGCAAGGAAAACACGCCATGGTAATACATACAGATTCGCTTGCAAATGAAAGAAGATTTGTTTGCATTCTCAAATGTAGGCGCACCAGTGCACTCAGTCGGTCGTGTCGGGTGGACGCTGCTTCGGTGCCTTAAAGGCAACTTCCTTTGTTACTCACATGGGCCAAGAACTGTTGGGCCCACATGTCATGGACAAAGCAGGTGCCTTAAGGCACCAAAGCATAGTCCTGCCGGGTGGTCGCAGGCGCTTTGACGGACGCAGAGCACCCAGCCACCCACCCCTCCCCAAAAAAGGACGACGACAATATAAGTTCGCCCACGCTTCAGATTGAAATATCCGGCCCCAATTCCAACCCTGCAAAATCTCTTCTCCATTGTCCCTTCCGCGCTTAGATTGCACAAATCCCTAATTCACCGCCAACCTCGAATCGCCTCGCCTCGCCTCTTTCCCCACCGCTCTCACCTCTCGTGCCGGACGACGACGACGAAGACGACGGTCGCGCTTCACCACCACACCGAGCTACCTCATCTACGCCTCGCCCACCGCACCGGTGGTCCATCGACAACATCGCCGCCGAACCGACGTGGCCTCACAGACACCGAAGTTCCACTCGCATCAAAAGCGCTTCACCACGCCGCCTCCCAGCCACCGGGCTACTTCACCGAGCACATCGCTGTAGCCCATCCCCGAGGCCGCTAGCTTCACCAACGGTCTGCCCATCAGCATCAGAAGGCCCGCTGCCACTCAAGATCTACATCCATGCGCCGCCAGCCAACGCCACAGCAGCATCACCTCAACGGCTCAAGTGACCTGCGACTCTAGCTAGGCGAGCATGCCCAAACGCCGCCCGAACTAGGTATCCACACATCACTCCCTTGTGCATTGCTCCAACGATGTTTGGATATCCTTTCACCGCTTCTTTAGCTTACACGACTATGCAACTCTGACTTTAACTCTTATTTCTTCCGAGATATCATCCAAACAAGCAAATCCATTTTTAGCGAAGCATGACGGGCGCTTACGGATCTGTACACATCTTGCACACCCAGATAACCTTGTAAGTATTTGTCCTCCGCACAACATCAAGGTCGATTCCTCTTATTTGATCAACCATTCGGCCGTGTCAAAAATGCAGGGGGATGCAAGGAGCACAAGGCCCGCACATCCAAGCAAGTGGTAACATGGACTTGTACATGGAACATGCCAAGCGCAGCAGAGCTGCAAAGGAGCCCTGCATAACGAGCTAGCGAAGTCCATGCATTTCATTTAATTCAGACCGGCATTCGTGTATGATTTGTGTGTAGTGGCTGATCCACTAATTCAAGTTACAGGAGCGTAATATTTAACTTAAAAAATACGAAGGCACTTGCACCCGGAAATCAACATAACTTGAGAAATGTGAAGCTACATGCACTTTGAAAACCAGCTAATGATCCAAAGTAGTTCAGATTGTAAACACTAAATGATGCAAGCACCAAAAACACAAAATGCAACATCGTACAAGGACTACAAACATGGTCTATACCGCTTGAAATTATTCGCTTCCGCTGAAAATATTGAAGTGTAATTGCACGATAACCAAAGGCGTAAACTGCATATCAATATATCTATCCTGCACAAGTATGCCAATAGTTTCAAACAACAGATTAGAAAAGTATTTATGCTATGTTGTCATGATACGTGGACTTTCCGTAGATGGCCTCGACGCTTCTCAAGCTATGAAAATGCACTATAATTTGCTTGTCATCAATGCCCGCAAATATCTCGCTCTCTCAACATAGTAGATCATCATTAGACACTAAATCCTTCAATGAGCTTGCAAAATGCTTGCATTAGATCCCCATTAGACACTATATGTTCATCACTGTGAGCATGTAAATGTTTGTAGTAAATCCTTCATTAGTCATTCTGCTCATTAGACACTTCAGATCAAGAACAACATGAGCTTGTATGTTTGCACCGGAAACTTGATTAGATACATAAGATTCAATGGCCTAATATTGATTGGGGAGTTATAAAATAAGTAGAAATTGGTTTCATTTTCTCATAGATTCCCTACATACAAGCAGTTTTACAACACCGCCGTTTAACTATTGGCCAGAAATTGAAGAGTTGAATTAGATATAATCAGGGATGTGATGTACCTGCTCGCTATGCGATGCTACTCTTGCAAGCTGCGATCGTCCGCTTGCAAGCTCGATGCCATGCCCGTGTTGCCGCCTCGCTTATGCAAGCTCGATGCCATGCCCGTGCTGCCGCCGCTGCCTCCCACGCAGCTACACCTGTGGTTGATCTTCATCTTCTTGTCATTCCGCTCGCTTGAAGCTCGGTGACTGCCTCCAACGAGGGCGCGAGGAAGTGATGTGTCGGTCTGTCCAAAGCAAGCTAGGTTAGGAGCGAACCAGATCGAGGCCTGGAGCGAATGAATTGGGATTTTTCCCGCTTGCCGATTGATATGGAGGCGCTGCTTGGGGCGCGAGCCTGCTATAGGGCCTGCCTTGCACTTATGTTATTGGCCCATCCAAATTGAAACATTGTTCTTCATTTTTACATTGCTCGCTCATGCGTTGGGATGAACAAAACTAGCGTGGGCCAACCCGGACGAATCAAACTAGGTGCACACTTTCCACCACCGAGGCGGCCGCCCATACCAGCCCTATGGTGGCGCCGCCTTTTTATGCGGTATGATTGGATAGTGAAAATATTCCAAAGCGCTTTTTTTTTACCCATTAATTGTTGAATTGCTTGTTTCTATGAACTGAGTTCGCTTAATAATGTGAAGGATGCCATTCTTTTCATCCTATTGTAGATTGCTTAGATCTCGATATGCCAAAAGTAATCGCATGAATTATACAAGAAAAGCCAGGTGATGTGTTTGGCTACAACTAGTCCGACTACACGCCCTCATATAACATATCAAGGACGCACCATCTTACAAGATTAACCATCGACTTACCCATGCAAAGGTGGGAAGAAAGAAGTATTGGGACTGCGATCCAAGCAATTGATGCCATGGACCTTCGCATAACCTTGTAAGCGTAAAAAAGAAGTTGAAGTGCAGTACAAAGAACTAGCGTAACTTCAGTTACTCGCTTCTCGAATTTTAGTTAGCCACTTATTGCAAAATTGTTCAATTACGCTGCTTGGCTTAATTTAGTTTGCTACCGACACATAATGGCATAGCTCGTTAATCATATTGTAGATCATGTACTATCTATGTGTTTGATACTTACCGTTAAGAATTACCTGTTTGCCTTAACTTAAATATCTACTTGTTTGTTTAATCGCATTGCTGCTGCAACAAATGGGTTACAATGATGTTAATAACTACTTTTCAGATCCAATTGAAACTCTTTAATTCCTTGTTTGTTTAACTGCTTTGTGTTATAACTCTCAGCTTGAGATGTTTTGCTAACTTCAACTTTTCTCAATCCAATTGAACTTTAATGGCAAAACAGGTTTGCCTAAGATCAAAGAGCGAGGTCCCCATGGACGCTAGCATTCTGTTAGGGAACGAGTAATTTCAAAAATTCCTACGCACACGCAAGATCATGGTGATGGCATAGCAACGAGGGGAGAGTGTATGTCCACGCATCTCGAGACCGTAAACGGAAGCGCTATAACAACGCTGTTGATGTAGTCGACGCCTTCACGATCCGACCGATCCAAGTACCGAACGCACGCACCTCCGAGTCCAAAGACACGCTCAGCTCGATGACGATCCCCGGACCGATCCAAAGAAAGTGTCGGGATGAGTTCCACAAGACGACGGCGTGGTGACGATGATGATGCTTCACGCGCAGGGCTTTGCCTAAGCTCCGGACGATATGACCGAGGTGGAATATGGTGGAGGGGGCACCGCACACGCTAAGGAACGATCACGAGATCAACTTGTGTCGGGGTGCCCCCGCCTGGATATAAAGGAGCAAGGGAGGCGGCCAGCCTAGGAGGAGGCGCGCAAGGGGAGTCCTACTCCCACCGGAGTAGGACTCCTCCCTTCCTTGTTGGAGGGGGAAAGAGGGGAGAGGAGAAGAAAAGGGGCCGACTCCTGTCCAATTCGACTAGAGGGGGCTGCCTCCTTCCTTTCGGCTTTCTCCTCTATTCCCATGGCCCAATAAGGCCCATATACTCCCGGCGAATTCTGAACCTCCCAGATCCAAAATACCAATCACTCGAACCTTTCCGAATCCGAATATAGTTGTCCAATATATCGATCTTTACGCCTCGACCATTTCGAGACTCCTCGCATGTCCCCGATCTCATCCGGACTCAACTCCTTCGT
Source organism: Aegilops longissima (assembly GCA_021605205.1). Classification (NCBI taxonomy): domain Eukaryota; kingdom Viridiplantae; phylum Streptophyta; class Magnoliopsida; order Poales; family Poaceae; genus Aegilops; species Aegilops longissima. The sequence goes on along the minus strand of JAHIAM010000123.1, from coordinate 16,399 downwards.
ACATCAAAACTCATAAACTCATAATATAATTGTCATCGAAACCTTGTTGCATGGGATCTTTACGGGTTCGAGAACTATGTAGACATGACCTAGAACTATTCTTGGTCAATAACCAATAGCGGAACCTCGATGCCCATATTGGCTCCTACATATTCTACTTAAGATCTTTATCGGTCAAACCGCATAACAACATAACTTTGTTCCTTTTGTCATCAGTATGTTATTTGCCCGAGATTCGATCGCTTGTATCCAATACCTAGTTCAATCTCGCTATCGGCAAGTCTCTTTACTCGTTACGTAATGCATCATTCCGAATTAACTCATTAGCTACATTACTTGCAAGGCTTATAGTGATGTGCATTACCGAGAGGGCCCAGAGATACCTCTCCCGACAATCGGAGTGACAAAACCTAATCTCAAATACGCCAACCCAACATGTACCTTTGGAGACACCCGTAGTACTTCTTTATAATCACCTAGTTACGCTGCCAGACGCTTTGGTAGCACCTAAAGTGTTCCTCCGTAAACGGAGTTGCATATAACTCATAGTTACGTGAACATGTATAAGTCATGAAGAAAGCAATAGCAATATACTAAACGATCAAGTGCTAGGCTAACGGAATGGGTCATGTCAATCACATCATTCTCCTAATGATGTGATCCCATTAATCAAATAACAACACATGTCTATGGTTAGGAAACATAACCATCTTTGATTAATGAGCTAGTCAAGTAGAGGCATACTAGTGACTATATGTTTGTCTATGTATTCACACATGTATTATGTTTCCGTTAATACAATTCTAGCATGAATAATAAACATTTATCATGAAATAAGGAAATAAATAATAACTTTATTATTGCCTCTAGGGCATATTTCCTTCAGCCTCCCACTTGCACTAGAGTCAATAATCTAGTTCACATCATCATGTGATTTAACACCAATATTCACATCTCGTATGTGATTAACACCCATAGTTCACATCGTCATGTGACCAACACCCAAAGGGTTTACTAGAGTCATTAATCTAGTTCACATCGCTATGTGATTAACACCCAAAGAGTACTAAGGTATGATCATGTTTTGCTCGTGAGAGAAGCTTAGTTAACGGGTCTCAGATTATCTGTAGTCGTATGTATTTTTGCAAATATTCTATGTCTACAATGCTCGCACGGAGCTATTCTAGCTAATTGCTCCCACTTTCAATATGTATCCAGATTGAGACTTAAAGTCATCAAGATCGTAAAAAAGCTTGCATCGATGTAACTCTTTACGACGGGCTCCTTTATCACCTCCATAATCGAGAAATATTTCCTTAGTCCTCACTAAGGATGTTCTTGACCAATGTCCAAAGGATCTACTCCTAGATCACTATTGTACCCCTTCCCCAATTCATAGCAAGGTATACAATAGGTCCGGTACATAGCATAGCATACTTTATAGAACCTATGACTAAGGCATAGGGAATGACTTTCATTCTCTTTTCTATTTTCCTCGTCAGTGGTCGGGATTTGAGTCTTACTCAATTTCACACCTTGTAACATGTGCAAGAAACTCTTCTTTGACTGCTCCATTTTGAACTACTTTAAAATCTTGTCAAGGTATGTACTCATTGAAAAACTTATCGCCGCCTTGATCTATCTCTATAGATCTTGATGCTCAATATGTAAGCAAAGCTTCACCGAGGTCCTTCTTGAAAAACTCCTTTCAAATACTCCTTTATGCTTTGCAGAATAATTCTACATTATTTTGATCAACAATATGTCATTCACATATACTTATCGTGAAATGTTGTAGTGTTCCCACTCACTTTCTTGTAAATAGTGCTTCTCCAAAAGTCTCAGATAAAACCATATGCTTTGATCAAATCATCAAGCATATATTCCAACTCGAGATGCTTGCACCAGTCCATAGATGGATCATTGAGCTTGCACATTTTGTTAGCTCTTTAGGATTGATAAAACCTTCTCACGGGCATCATATACAACTCTTCTTTAATAAATCCATGAAAGAATGTAGTTTGACATCCATTTGCTGATTTCACAAATGTGGCAATTGCTAACATGATTCTTGGACAGACTTAAGAACAAAGCTACAAATTGAGAAAATCTCATTGTAGTCAACACCTTGAACTTTTCGAAACCTTTTGTGACAAGTCGAGCTTTGTAGATAGTAACACAACTCCAAACTTTTAAGAAACTATGTACTAGGGTTTATTGTTAAACCATAGTTCATAATGGTGTCGCCTCAACGGATTTAGATGGTGCCCTATTAAACGTGAATGCAAATCGTCTCTAATGCATAACCCCAAAACGACATTGGTAAATCGGTAAGAGACATCATTGATCATACTCATATCAAAAAAATAAAGTACGGTTATGACGTTCGACACACCATAATGTTGTGGTGTTCCAGTGGCGTGAGCTGTGAAACTATTCCACTTTGTTTTAATTGAAGACCAAACTCGAACTCAAATATTCATCTCCACGATCAGATCGCTGAAAATTTATTTTCTTGTTACGATGATTTTCTACTTCACTCAAATTCTTTTGAACTTTTCAACTATTTCAGACTTATGTTTCATCAAGAAGATATATGCATATCTCGCTTAAATCATCTCGTGAAGGTCGAAAATAATGATAATTGCCACGAGCATCAACACTCATTGGATCGCATACATCGGGTATGTATTATTTCCAACAAGTCAAGAGCTCTGCTCCATTGTTCCGAGAACGGAGTTTTAGTCATCTTGCCCAAAAGGCACGGTTCGCAAGCATCAAATGATTCATAATCAAGTGATTCCAAAAGCCCATCAAGATGGAGTTTCTTCATGCGCTTTATACCAATATGACTCTAAACTCATAAGCCACAAATAAGTTGCACTATCATTATTAACTTTACATCTTTTGGTTTCAATATTATGAATATGTGTTTCACACGATCGAGATCCAACAAACCATTTTCATTGGGTGTATGACCTATAGAAGGTTTTATTCATGTAAATGTAACAATAATTATTCTTTAACTTACATGAATAACTCAGATAGCAATAAACATGATCAAATCATATTCATGTTCAACGCAACGCCAAATAACATTTATTTAGGTTCAACACTATTCCCGAGAGTATAGGAGTGTGCGGCGATGATCATATCAATCTTGGAACTACTTCCAACACTCATCGCTACTTCCCTTCAACTAGTTTATGTTCATTCTGCAACTCCTTTTTCGAGTTACTAATCTTAGCAACCTAACAAGTATCAAATACTGGGGCTACTATAAACACTAGTAAGGCACACATCAATAACCTCAGATATCAAATATACTTTTGTTCACTTTGCCATCCTTCTTATCCACCAAATACTTGGGGTAGTTCCGCTTCCAAGGACTAGTTCTATTGCAGCAAAAGCACTTAGTCTAGGCTTAGATCCAGACTTAGGCTTCTTCACTCGAGCAGCAACTTGCTTGCCATTCTTCTTGAAGTTCCCTTTCTTCCCTTTGCCCTTTTCCTTGAAACCTAGTGGTCTTTCAATCATCAACACTTGATGCTCTTTTCTTGATTTCTACCTTCGCCGATTTCAACATCACTAAGAGCTCGGGAATCGCTTTCGCCATCCCTTGCACATATAGTTCATCACGGTTCTAGTAACTTAGTGATGGTGACTAGAGAATTCTCACAATCACTATCTTATCTCGGAAGATTAACTCCCACTTGATTCAAGCGATTAAAGTACCCACACAATCTGAGCACATGCTCACTAGTTGAGCGATTCTCCTCCATCTTTAGCTATAGAACTTGTTGGAGACTCATATCTCTCAACTCGGTATTTGCTTGAAATATTAACTTCAATTCCCGAACATCTCATATGGTCCATGACGCTCAAAACGTCCCTTGAAGTCCCGATTCTAAGCCGCTAAGTATGGTGCACTAAACTATCAAGTAGTCATCATATTGAGCTAGCCAAACGCTCATAACGCCCGTGATTCTCGCTCCCCGCAATAGGTCTCGCTCACCCAGCGTGCATTAAGAACATAACCTTCCAGGCAGCAATGAGGATAATCCTCCGATCACGGATCCAATCCGCATCATTGCTACTAACATTTTTCAATACAATTTTCTCTAGGAACACATATAAAAACATAGGGAAGCAACAACGAGCTTATTGATCTACAAACATAATTTGCAAAATACTACCAGACTAAGTTCATGATAAATTAAAGTTCAATTAATCATATTACTTAAGAACTCCCACTTAGATAGACATCTCTAGTCATCTAAGTGATTACGTGATCCAAATCAACTAAACCATGTCCGATCATCACGTGAGATGGAGTAGTTTCAATGGTGAACATCACTATGTTGATCATATCTACTATATGATTCACGCTTGACCTTTCGGTCTCCGTGTTCCGAGGCCATATTCAGATATGCTAGGCTCTCGCCAAGTTTGACCTGAGTATTCGCTGTGCAACTGCTTTTGCACCCGCTATTTGAACATACGAGCCTATCACACCCGATCATCACGTGGTGTCTCAAAGACGAAGAACTTTCTACAACGGTGCATACTGTGGAGAACACTTCTTGATATTTAGTGAGAGATCATCTTATAATGCTACCACCAATCAAAGCAAGATAAGATGCATAAAGGATAAACATCACATGCAATCAATATAAGTGATATGATATGGCCATCATCATCTTGTGCTTGTGATCTCCATCTCCGCAACCGTCAGGGATCACCATCGCCACCGGCGCCGACACCTTGATCTCCATCGAGTATCATCGTTGTCGCTCGCCAACTATTGCTTTCTACGACTATCGCTACTGCTTAGTGATAAAGTAAAGCAATTACATGGCGCTTGCATTTCATACAATAAAGTTACAACCATATGGTTTCGCCAAATAAGTCGATAACTCGTTACAAAACATGATCATCTCATACAATAAAATATAGCATCATGTCTCAACCATATCACATCACAACATGGGGAACGAGTAATTTCAAAAATTTCCTACGCACACGCAAGATCATGGTGATGGCATAGCAACGAGAGGGAGAGTGTATGTCCACGCACTGTGAGACCGTAAGCGAAGCGCTATAACAACGCTGTTGATGTAGTCGTACGCCTTCACGATCCGACCGATCCAAGTACCGAACGCACGGCACCTCCGAAGTTCAGCACACGCTCAGCTCGATGACGATCCCCGGCCCGATCCAGCAAAGTGTCGGGATGAGTTCCACAAGACGACGGCGCAGGACGATGATGATGCTCCATCCGACGCAGGGCTTCGATATGACTTAAGCTCCGCTCCGACGATATGACCGAGGTGGAATATGGTGGAGGGGGCACCGACACGGCTAAGGAACGATCCGAGATCAACTTGTGTGTCATGGGGTGCCCCGCCTCAGATATAAAGGAGCAAGGGGAGGAGGCCGCCCTAGGAGGAGGCGCTAAGGGGAGTCCTACTCCCACCGAGTAGGACTCCCCTTGCCTTGTTGGAGTAGGAGAGGGAGGGAAGAGGAGGAGGAAGGAAGGGGCGCCTCTCCTTGTCCAATTCGGACTAGGGGAGGGGGCGCGCCCTGCCCTTGGCCGGCCTCTCCTCTCTCCCTTATGGCCCAATAAGGCCCAATATCCCCGGCGAATTCCTGTAACTCTCCCAGATTCAAAAATTACCCAATCACTCGAACCTTCCAACTCCAAATATAGTCTTCCAATATATCGATCTTTACGTCTCGACCATTTCGAGACTCTCGTCATGTCCCCGATCTCATCCGGACTCAACTCCTTCGTACATCAAAACTCATAAACTCATAATATAACCGCCATCGAAACCTTGTTGCATGGATCTCTACGGGTTCGAGAACTATGTAGACATGACCTAGAACTATTCTCGGTCAATAACCAATAGCGGAACCTGGATGCCCATATTGGTTCCTACATATTCTACGAAGATCTTTATCGGTCAAACCGCATAACAACATACGTTGTTCCTTTGTCATCGGTATGTTACTTGCCCGAGATTCGATCGCTTGTATCCAATACCTAGTTCAATCTCGCATCGCAAGTCTCTTTACTCGCTCCGTAATACATCATCTCACAACTAACTCATTAGTTGCAATGCTTGCAAGGCTTATAGTGATGTGCATTACCGAGAGGGCCTAGAGATACCTCTCCGACAATCGGAGTGACAAAACCTAATCTCAAATACGCCAACCCAACATGTACCTTTGGAGACACCTGTAGTACTCTTTATAATCACCCAGCTACGCCAGACGCTTGGTAGCACCCAAAGTGTTCCTCCGTAAACGGAGTTGCATAATCTCATAGTTACAGTGAACATGTATAAGTCATGAAGAAAGCAATAGCAATATACTAAACGATCAAGTGCTAGGCTAACGGAATGGGTCATGTCAATCACATCATTCTCCTAATGATGTGATCCCATTAATCAAATAACAACACATGTCTATGGTTAGGAAACATAACCATCTTTGATTAATGAGCTAGTCAAGTAGAGGCATACTAGTGACTATATGTTTGTCTATGTATTCACACATGTATTATGTTTCCGTTAATACAATTCTAGCATGAATAATAAACATTTATCATGAAATAAGGAAATAAATAATAACTTTATTATTGCCTCTAGGCATATTTCCTTCAGCCTCCCACTTGCACTAGAGTCAATAATCTAGTTCACATCATCATGTGATTCAACACTAATATTCACATCTCAGATGTGATTAACACCCATAGTTCACATCGTCATGTGACCAACACCCAAAGGGTTTACTAGAGTCAATAATCTAGTTCACATCGCTATGTGATTAACACCCAAAGAGTACTAAGGTATGATCATGTTTTGCTCGTGAGAGAAGCTTAGTCAACGGGTCTGGCACATTCAGAGCCGTATGTATTTTGCAAATATTCTATGTCTACAATGCTCGCACGGAGCTACTCTAGCTAATTGCTCCCACTTTCAATATGTATCCAGATTGAGACTTAGAGTCATCTGATCAGTGTAAAAGCTTGCATCGATGTAACTCTTTACGACGGCTCTTTTATCACCTCCATAATCGAGAAATATTTCCTTAGTCCTCACTAAGGATGTTCTTGACCAATGTCCAAAGGATCTACTCCTAGATCACTATTGTACCCCTTGCCAAATTCAGAGCAAGGTATACAATAGGTCCTGGTACATAGCATAGCATACTTTATAGAACCTATGATCGAGGCATAGGGAATGACTTTCATTCTCTTTTCTATTTTCTCGCCGTGGTCGGGATTTGAGTCTTACTCAATTTCACACCTTGCAACACGTGCAAGAACTTTTCTTTGACTGCTCCATTTTGAACTACTTCAAAATCTTGACAAGGTATGTACTTATTGAAAAACTTATCAAGCCGCCTTGATCTATCTCTATAGATCTTGATGCTCAATATGTAAGCAGCTTCACCGAGGTCCTTCTTTGAAAAACTCCTTTCAAATACTCCTTTATGCTTTGCGTAATAATTCTACATTATTTCCGATCAACAATATGTCATTCACATATACTTATCGTAAATGTTGTAGTGCTCCCACTCACTTTCTTGTAAATACAAAGCTTCTCCAAAAGTCTCAGATAAAACCATATGCTTTGATCACACTATCAAAGCGCTTATTCCAACTCCGAGATGCTTGCACCAATCCATAGATGGATCGCTGAGCTTGCACATTTTGTTAGCTCCTTTAGGATTGACAAAACCTTCTGTTGCATCATATACAACTCTTCTTTAATAAATCCATTAAAGAATGTAGTTTTGACATCCATTTGCCAGATTTCATAAATGTGGCAATTGCTAACATGATTCGGACAGACTTAAGCATCGCTACAGCTTGAGAAAATCTCATTGTAGTCAACACCTTGAACTTGTCGAAAACCTTTTGTGACAAGTCGAGCTTTGTAGATAGTAACACTACTATCGCTTGTCCGCCTTCCTCTTGAAGATCCATTTATTTAACATGGCTTGCCGATCATCGAGCAAGTCAATCAAAGTCCATACTTTGTTCTCATACATGGATCCTATCTCAGATTTCATGGCCTCAAGCCATTTCATGAATCTGGGCTCATCATCGCTTCCTCATAGTTCGAGGTTCATCATGGTCTAGTAACATGACTTCCGTAACATGATTACCGCATCACTGGTGCGGATCTTACTCGAAGACCCACGAGGTTTGGTAGCAACTTGATCTGAAGTTTCATGATCATCATCATTAACTTCCTCACTAATTGGTGTAGGAATCACCGAACTGATTTCGTGATGAACTACTTTCCAATAAGGGAGAAGGTACAATTACCTCATCAAGTTCTACTTTCCTCCCACTCACTTCTTTCGAGAGAAACTTCTTCTAGAAAGGATCCATCTTAGCAACGAATAACTTGCCTTCGGATCTGTGATAGAAGGTGTACCCAATAGTTACCTTTGGGTATTCTATGAAGACGCATTCTCCGATTTGGGTTCGAGCTTATCAGTGAAAACTTTTTCACATAAGCATCACAACTCCAAACTTTAAGAAACGACAACTTAGGTTTATCGCTAAACCATAGTTCATACGGTGTCGCCTCAACGGATTTAGATGGTGCCCTATTAAACGTGAATGCAGCTGTCTCTAATGCATAACCCCAAAACGATAGTGGTAAATCGGTAAGAGACATCATAGATCGCACCATATCAAATAAAGTACGGTTATGACGCTCGACACACCATTACGCTGTGGTGTTCCAGTGGCGGAGCTGTGAAACTATTCCACATTGTTTTAATTGAAGACCAAACTCAGAACTCAAATATTCATCTCCACGATCAGATCGCAGAAACTTTATTTTCTTGTTACGATGATTTTCCACTTCACTCTGAAATTCTTTGAACTTTTCAACTATTTCAGACTTATGTTTCATCAAGAAGATATACCCATATCTGCTCAAATCATCTGTGAAGGTCGAAAATAATGATACTTGCCACGAGCATCAACACTCATTGATCGCATACATCGGTATGTATTATTTCCAACAAGTCAAGAGCTCGCTCCATTGTTCCGAGAACGGAGTTTTAGTCATCTTGCCCAAAAGGCACGGTTCGCAAGCATCAAATGATTCATAATCAAGTGATTCCAAAAGCCCATCAAGATGGAGTTTCTTCATGCGCTTTACACCAATATGACTCTAAACGGCAAGTGCCACAAATAAGTTGCACTATCATTATTAACTTTGCATCTTTTGGTTTCAATATTATGAATATGTGTATCACTACGATCGAGATCCAACAAACCATTTTCATTGGGTGTATGACCATAGAAGGTTTTATTCATGTAAATGTAACAATAATTATTCTTTAACTTAAATGAATAACCGATTGCAATAAACATGATCAAATCATATTCATGCTCAACGCAAACGCCAAATAACATTTATTTAGGTTCAACACTAATCCCGAGAGTATAGGAGTGTGCGATGATGATCATATCAATCTTGGAACTACTTCCAACACTCATCGCCACTTCCCTTCAACTAGTCTCGCTTATTCTGAACTCCTGCTTCGAAGTTACTAATCTTAGCAACCTAACAAGTATCAAATACTCAGGGGCTACTATAAACACTAGTAAGGCACACATCAATAACCTGTATATCAAATATACCTTGTTCACTTTGCCATCCTTCTTATCCACCAAATATTCAGGGGTAGTTCCGCTCAAAGGACCATTTCCTTTGCAGTAAAAGCACTTAGTCTCGTGCTTAGGTCCAGCTTTGGGCTTCTTCACTGGAGTGACAACTTGCTTGTGTTTCTACTTGAAGTTCCCTTCTTCCCTTTGCCCTTTCTTGAAACTAGTGGTCTTGTCAATCATCAACACTTGATGCTCTTTCTTGATTTCTACCTTCACGATTTCAACATCACGTAAGAGCTTGGGAATCTTTTCGTCATCCCTTGCATATTATAGTTCATCACGAAGTTCTAGTAACTTAGTGATGGTGACTAGAGAATTCTGTCAATCACTATCTTATCTCGAAGATTAACTCCCACTTGATTCAAGCGATTGAAGTACCTGCATAATCTGAGCACATGCTCACTAGTTGAGCGATTCTCTCCATCTTTTAGCTATAGAACTTGTTGGAGACTTCATATCTCTCAACTCGGTATTTGCTTGAAATATTAACTTCAACTCCTGGAACATCTCATATGGTCCATGACGCTCAAAACGCCTTTGAAGTCCCGATTCTAAGCCGTTAAGCATGGTGCACTAAACTATCAAGTAGTCATCATATTGAGCTAGCCAAACGCTCATAACGCCCTGATTTGCTCCTGCAATAGGTCTGTCACCTAGCGTGCATTAAGGACATAATTCTTCCAGGCAGCAATGAGGATAAACCTCAGATCACGGATCCAATCCGCATCATTGCTACTAACATTTTTCAATACAATTTTCTAGGAACACATATAAAACAAAGGAAAAAAAAACATAGGGAAGCAACAACGCGAGCTATTGATCTACAACATAATTTGCAAAATACTACCAGACTAAGTTCATGATAAATTAAAGTTCAATTAATCATATTACTTAAGAACTCCCACTTAGATAGACATCTCTAGTCATCTAAGTGATTACGTGATCCAAATCAACTAAACCATGTCCGATCATCACGTGAGATGGAGTAGTTTCAATGGTGAACATCACTATGTTGATCATATCTACTATATGATTCACGCCGACCTTTCGGTCTCCGTGTTCCGAGGCCATATCTGTATATGCTAGGCTCGCCAAGTTTAACCTGAGTATTCCGCTGCAAACTGTTTTGCACCCGCTGTATTTGAACGAGAGCCTATCACACCCGATCATCACGCGGTGTCTCAAAGACGAAGAACTTTCGCAACGGTGCATACTGTGGAGAACACTTTTGATAATTTAGTGAGAGATCATCTTATAATGCTACCGCCAATCAAAGCAAGATAAGATGCATAAAGGATAAACATCACATGCAATCAATATAAGTGATATGATATGGCCATCATCATCTTGTGCTTGTGATTCCATCTCCGCAACCGCCATGATCACCATCGCCACCGGCGCCGACACCTTGATCTCCATCGTAGCATCGTTGTCGCCTCGCCAACTATTGCTTCTACGACTATCGCTACCGCTTAGTGATAAAGTAAAGCAATTACATGGCGCTTGCATTTCATACAATAAAGCGACAACCATATGGCTCTCGCCATTGCCGATAACTCGTTACAAAACATGATCATCTCATACAATAAAATATAGCATCACGCCTTGACCATATCACATCACAACATGCCCTGCAAAAACAAGTTAGACGCCCTCTACTTTGTTGTTGCAAGTTTTACGTGGCTGCTACGGGCTGAGCAAGAACCGCTTTACCTACGCATCAAAACCACAACGATAGTTTGTCAAGTTGGTGCTGTTTTAACCTTCGCAAGGACCGGGCGAGCCACACTCGGTTCAACTAAAGTGAGAGAGACAGACACCCGCCGTCACCTTTAAGCAACGAGTGCTCAAGCGGTGAAACCAGTCTCGTAAGCGCACGCTGTAATGTCGGTCCGGCCGCTTCATCTCACAATACCGCCAACCAAAGTATGACATGCTGGTAAGCAGATGACTTATATCGCCCACAACTCACTTGTGTTCTACTCGCATATGACATCAACGATAAAACCAGGCTCGATGCCATCATGGGGGAACGAGTAATTTCAAAAAATTCCTACGCACACGCAAGATCATGGTGATGGCATAGCAACGAGAGGGAGAGTGTATGTCCACGCACTGTGAGACCGAAGCGAAGCGCTATAACAACGCTGTTGATGTAGTCGACGCCTTCACGATCCGACCGATCCAAGTACCGAACGCACGGCACCTCCGAAGTTCAGCACACGCTCAGCTCGATGACGATCCCCGGACTCCGATCCAGCAAAGTGTCGGGATGAGTTCCACAAGACGACGGCGTGGTGACGATGATGATGCTTCATCATGCGCAGGGCTTCGCTTAAGCTCCGCGACGATATGACCGAGGTGGAATATGGTGGAGGGGGCACCGACACGGCTAAGGAACGATCCGAGATCAACTTGTGTGTCATGGGGTGCCCCTGCCCCAGATATAAAGGAGCAGGGGGAGGAGGCCGCCCCTAGGAGGAGGCGCCTTGAGGAGTCCTACTCCCACCGGAGTAGGACTCCCCTGCCTTGTTGGAGTAGGAGGGGGAGAGGAAAGGAGAAGGAGGAAGGAAGGGGGCCGCCTCTCCCTTGTCCACCCGACTAGGGGGGGCGCGCCTGCCCTAGCCGGCCCTCCTTCTTCCCTTATGGCCCAATAAGGCCCAATACTCCCCGGGAGAATTCCGTAACCTCCTGTTCCAAAATACCCAATCACTCGAACCTTTCCGAACTCCAAATATAGTCGTCCAATATATCGATCTTTACGTCTCGACCATTTCGAGACTCTCGCCATGTCCCCGATCTCATCCGGACTCAACTCCTTCGTACATCAAAACTCATAAACTCATAATATAACCGCATCGAAACGTTGTTGCATGGATTCTACGGGTTCGAGAACTATGTAGACATGACCTAGAACTATTCTCGGTCAATAACCAATAGCGGAACCTGATGCCCATATTGGTTCCTACATATTCTACTTCAAGATCTTTATCGGTCAAACCGCATAACAACATACGTTGTTCCTTTGTCATCGGTATGTTACTTGCCCGAGATTCGATCGCCGGTATCCAATACCTAGTTCAATCTCGCATCGCAAGTCTCTTTACTCGCTCCGTAATACATCATCTCACAACTAACTCATTAGTTGCAATGCTTGCAAGGCTTATGTGATGTGCATTACCGAGAGGGCCTAGAGATACCTCTCCCACAATCGGAGTGACAAAACCTAATCTCAAATACGCCAACCCAACATGTACCTTTGGAGACACCTGTAGTACTTCTTTATAATCACCCAGTTACGCCAGACGCTTGGTAGCACCTAAAGTGTTCCTCCGTAAACGGAGTTGCATAATCTCATAGTTACAGGAACATGTATAAGTCATGAAGAAAGCAATAGCAATATACTAAACGATCAAGTGCTAGGCTAACGGAATGGGTCATGTCAATCACATCATTCTCCTAATGATGTGATCCCATTAATCAAATAACAACACATGTCTATGGTTAGGAAACATAACCATCTTTGATTAATGAGCTAGTCAAGTAGAGGCATACTAGTGACTATATGTTTGTCTATGTATTCACACATGTATTATGTTTCCGTTAATACAATTCTAGCATGAATAATAAACATTTATCATGATATAAGGAAATAAATAATAACTTTATTATTGCCTCTAGGGCATATTTCCTTCACATGTAATCAATCAAACCATTTGTTTTAGAGATCATGTAATAATTGGCTTTTTTTGGTTTGTAATTTTATTTGAGCACAAGTCTGTATTAATTGATAAGACTCGAGACATTTCATTTGGATTGTTGTGCTGCACCTCACAATATGCTAATCGGGCTGAATGCATTCAACAATAGTAGTAGTATAGATGGACCATAAGTGGCACGATCGAAAGGGCCAAGATGCTGGCTAAAAAAGGATGTTGTTGTAGCCAAAAAAGAACAATGCCTGGCTTATGTATGTTAGTTAATATTATTGATCCATATACTCTATAAGTGTTTATATGTCTCGTTAGTTCTCAGACATTCTTGGTTGATTGACTCGGTATTTGAATCTTGATACATCGCCAGTGTACATATCTAAATGGGAGTACACATTATGCTGCGGTGACATTTGAGTTGGACATGAAGTGTTCCAAATATTCAATTCACCTTAAATCGGATTCTAGTTTCAATTTGAGTATCGGCATTTGTAAACCATATTCATATATGACAAGGGAAAACATCTTTGTCGTCCTTTTGAAGATATATAAAACACATAGAATGATTTATAAAGATTCATATAGGAATACAAAATGGATTCAATTTAGCTGCCAGTGGTAAACGTGGATGCTTATTGTCCCAAAATTCAAAGAAGCAAAGAAATGTCCACTCCCCATGTCGGCTGCCCGGGCCAAGTGTTTGGGAGGTGGAAATTACTGTTCACCCATTACATAGAGAATCCATCGCCCGATTTCCACCGCTTCTAAATAGGGTAGGTTAGTAACTTCAATTAGACGTGACACGATCACTCGAGCCCATTCCACACGGTATGCCAAACATGGGCGCAAAACACATTTGATTCAAGTCGTCTAAAACTCTGCTTTCTCTCCATTCCCCATTCATACACGGTATGCGAAACACATTTGATTCAAGCTCTTCAAAAACTCGCTTTTCTCCTCCATTCCCCATTCATACACGGTGGCATGTAAACAAACTCGACTCGGCCAAATTGATGTATGCCAATATTTTCAATAGGGCAGGTTTGTAACTTCACTCGACGTGACACAACCGCCTCACCGCTAGCCTGTTTCATACACCGTGGGCGCCAACCATGGGCGCCAACCACCTCTCTCCCTCAAATTGCTCTAGGCAAATATTGGCAGATGCGTAGATTATCGTCTATCCCCAACCGACGAGACGTCCAAATTTTAAATGGGGCTAAGTTCGAATCTTCCCATATTTCGGATAGGCGCGCCCAAAAACATGGTTCCTCGCACTTCCCTCCATTTTCCCATTCATACACCGTCCGCCTAGAACACCCCATCCCACACCAGCCTCCGTCCGCCACCCCATCCATCGCCGCCCCTCCACCACATCCATCGCCACCGCCCTCCACCATGCCGGAGCGCCTACCAAGACCGCTACGCCCATCGCTAGAGATGGTCGCTTTCATCCACGGCGACGGACCAATAGCCTTGCATCGCGCTCTTGCTTCATCGGTGTCGCCGCCCTTCTTTCGTCCGGGCCGCCACACGACCTTCTCTTCCACCGCAATGGGACTTATCCCCGATGCACCCGCTCACCGTCGCAGATCTGCTTCAACGCCACCGACAGCCATCGCACTCGATGCTCACACGACGCCGCAAGAGAGGTGGTACTTCATATCTCCTCAACTTTTTGATCTCAACCGTAAAATAGATCTTAACTTGGTTACTCTACTTTCTTTTCAGCTCTTAGAATTTAGTTCTTAGTTCGAAGCAAACAATGGATGCTAAATATCATTTCTCCGGTTTGCAGCTTCAATCTGCCATGGCACAAATATAATATCGATAATTGATCATGCTTAGGGTTTAATTGATCATGTTGGTTCTGGTGGTGTTCTTTAATAGAAATCGAGGGTAAACCCTCTTTGCAAAAAAAAAATATGCTTAGAGTTTCCTTTATGATCACTATACGATCGTAATACGGCTTCAGGTCATAATAACACTGCCCACCCATCAAGCTAAAATGTTTAGTCGCTCAAATACTAATGATATTATTAAAACAGAGTTGTTTAATTTGTCGCCTAAATGTTCCTAAATTAGTTTTGAAAATGCATGTTCACCGCCGGTGTGTATCTCATAGGTGCCCATGGTGGGCCGCCCACCCTCGATTTTGGGTCGCCCCAGCCCTCGATAACCTCTGCTCGCGCGCTCCGATCTCTATCGCCAAATGCACCGCCTCGCTGGCGATTTGCCGCCCCGGACGGCATGACTTAGGAGGAGACGCCGGACTAACAAGAGGTCAGGAGCAGCCGCCTAACAGCTGCCATCATGTTCGGCGCCACAGCGGTGCCTACCTTCCCAAATTGCTCAGGGTTTCAAAGGCAAGACCCACCAAGCCAACCCGATTTATCCCGAGATACGCCTCAACACTCAAAGAGCCACTCCTCATCACCCATTTTCTAATTGATTCATTACTCATTAGGCAGGACTGTCATTATGGTTTGTTGTGTGCTTAGTTCTACCTACACTTAATGGTTCAGATGTATTTCGCAATCTTTAGTACCTCTAAAGTTCACAGGTTTTCAAAATTCTCGCCTCGGAATGTAAACTAGTCATTTTGGATTGTTGGTCGAGTGACATTGACCCAGCATTACTACCGTAAGCCAGTTTGTTGACAATTTTACTTGTCTTTCTTACTCATTCGATATAATATCCAATTATTCACGCTGATTAGTTGCAAACAATAAGTGCTAGACAAACTTCTTCATTCAGATATTGACGGTCTTTCATCGCAGCTATAATTTCGCATACTTGTCCTAATAAGCTCACAAGTAAATGATTGATTCACTACATCTATGCTTGCCTTGTCATATTTGTTGTCAATATTCTTTTAGGGTGGACCACCTGTTTCTAAATATCGGAACCGTAGACATGAGTGAATAGTATTTCTCTATGTGATCTCTTCCATCATGTGGGTAACGAACAACGCATTGTATAG
>JAHIAM010000122.1:0-28917 GCA_021605205.1 Aegilops longissima | reverse complement strand
TTTTGTAAGTACTAAAGCTCGCACATAGTAGCTAGCCTACTAACACCAAGAATCATCAAACAAGTCATGCCGATATGATAAACAATTCAAATTTACATCTAAGCATGCCATATCTTACATCAAAAGCTGGTGAGGATACATCTGCTTCCATAACTCGGAGAGGGTTCGCATGATTCATCGCATGATTCACTATCAAACAAAAGTAGCAAGATCCCCCACACAAGACAGTGCACTAGCCCTAAGATGGTTTGATAACACGCATCGCTCGTAATTAAACACATGGCAATGCAAACTACCTCAAGGATTAGCGACCAACTATTTCTTGTCATTGATCTCTGGGCAATGACCACAGCACGGACAACGGCATGGGAATCGATTGGGCGATGTCCACAGATCGACCGCGACATCGGAATCGATCTTCCGCATGTCCATAGGATGGACAGCGGCATCGAATCGATCTCCCGGCGATGCCAATGTGACGGGCCACGACATCGAATCATCAAGGATGTCCACCGCACCGTGCACAACCCTAAACATATTAGCAAGCACATTGCAAATAATCAAAACCACAACTATGGTAATAAGCCATTATTTTTTACCTTGTGCAGCTCACCGGGATCTCATCCTCCGGGGCCATCTCCTCGCCCTGATGGGGGCCATCACCTGCCAGGGAATATCGCTTCTCAACGGTGACTATCTCCTCAAACTCGGTCTTGAGCCTCACATAGGTGGCAATCAGAGTTCCCGGGTAGGCACGGTGGGTCCCTTGCTATTCTTCCAACTTTTTGAGGAGTTCGTCCGCCAACGCCCTCAACTCTTTGGCGCTGCTTGTTTCTTGGAGTTCTTCATCTCCATGGGTTGGCCCGCCAACATGGTCAACTCGCTGGTCGGTGCGCTTCTCTCGGAGATCGCTGCCTCCAAGTGGGTTGTCCGCCGGCAACTCTTTGCCTAGTGCTCCAGTGATCCATCAATGAACCGACAAACAAAAAGCAATCGAAAGGAAACCACAATCGCAATGAAAACGGGAAAAGAATAGGATGTGAGAATCAGCCTAAGCTTCGCAAAAAGAAGATTCTGAATGAAAATATAGCAGCATAACTGATTCGCCCACCTTTCCTTCACGGCTTGCATAAGAAAAATGGCGAAGTGAGTAGCCCGGAGTGAGGGTTTTTCAAGAAAGGGAAGAAAGGGCTTGAACGAGCTGCCCCTGGAAATGATGGTTGCTTCGCCCATTCCAATCTTGGAGGCCACCTTACCACCGCTGGTAAAGGTGTGGTTTTTTGTGATATGACGGTCATGCGAGGCCACACCGGGTGACAGTGAGTCTCTCGAATAGCACCTCGCCAGGATTTGGTGGATGGCACGCATGCCCGGATGCTTTGAAATGTCCTGCATGTAGATAGAGCTGCTAGTCATATAGGAGTGCTCAATATTGTGCACCGCGACTCAAGGCGGAGAGGAAAAGAGAGAACTACATAATTAATGCATGAGTTTAATTAGGTAGTTTTGTAAAGTACGAGATACATTCCTCCAATCGCAAAATGCCTTGGTTCATGAGATTTGAGATTTGAGCCCTATAAACCGAAGGGGGGAGTATCGACACGGTGTAGTCTAGTCACTTGTTGAAATCTCTAGAAAGGCAAATACTCCTTTCCGGTTTACAGGTCTATACTACTCCCTCCGTCTAGGTGTGTAAGTCATCTTACTAAAACCAAATAGTCCCAAAACACTTAGGCGCTGTGCATTAACTTCTACCTTGTTTCTTGTTTCTTGACATATCAACCAATAAGAGATGAGAGGTGTGCATGCTTTTAATGACTTGCAATGGCTAGTTCATTGTATGCAATGCTATTAATTAGCAAATAAACATTGGTGACCCCAGAGGAAACGGTGCTATGCGCTGTGGACCTATGCAGTAATGAGTATCAACCAATGGATAATGGAGTTTAATTGTTAAACAATAGCAATTTTGTCTCATGCAAGAGCCTGCTAGTACTCCAAGAAATCAAGACCACGCGAGCATTCAAGAATCGCCACGCTCGAAGTTGGCGCTTTGCCTTCGCTTCTTCGAGAAGACTTAACAATGATGTTACTCCTACTTACAAAGATCGAATCCATCACTGCATGTCCGCCCACCTCGTATGGGAGGGATAGCGGTAGCTTAAAGTTTACTTTCATCGCTTCCCGCCTTAGTGCCTCATGATGTGGGCCCAACAGTGGTTGGCCCTCCCGCTTATGCAGCCAAAGGCAGGTGCAGCTAAGGCACCGGAGCTCACCCACGAGGAGAGGGCGCTGTAGTAATCAAATTTTCTCGGTCTTGTACGAGTTGACGCGACACATCAAAGCACTCGCACTCGATATAAGTCTTTTGCACATTTCAAATGGGCTACTTCAGATGTAGGAGTAGACATATCCTGCTTCAGATGTAGTCACTTGTTGCAATCTCTAAAAGACTTATATTTGGAAACTGAGGAGTACAACGCATGCATGCATGCCGTGACTTTCCTTTTGATACTTGCATGTGTTGATTTGATGCACCTTGCCAAATTTTGACTATAAATTTAACTAACTAAATTTTCATGCATGTCACAAAAAATTACGGGCTGTTTGGATTGTGACTATGTTTGTCTTATGTTGCCACATTATTTTTCCCACACTTGCTTAACCTGAGTTGCTCAAATTGTTAGACACACTTTGGCTTGCTTAAGGGAATCTTGCCACAATTTTTGTGTCTATGACATGTGGGGTTCACTGCTAATAAAAAATTCTTGTCTTAGGTGTGGCTAATAAAAAGACTTATATTTAGGAAATGAGGGAGTAGAAAATATAAATAATAATGCATGTTGGGGCAACCAATGCTTCCGCTTAATTTTAGCCGTGGGCTTGTTCACAATTTTTACGAGGGATGGTTGTTCATTTAATGGAGGGACTTGTAGTACAGCACTTGAACGATACAAAGTGCGCACCGGCACACCGTAACACCACTTGGAACAAGCGGTAGCTATCTCAAAAACAATCAACAACTAAAAACCGCGACCGGCATGTAGTAGTACACAATTTTAAACGATTGTTTTGATGGAGTGAAAAGGAAAACAACCCCACTACGATATATAGGCTTGAGCCTCCGCCTTGCTTGCTAGGGTTGCTCTATTCACACACTCATCCTCTCCAGATCTAAACAAGATAGGGTAGTAACACCGCTTTTCTCCTTCAAAACACACTGCTTTCTATCCTCACCGCTGGTTACAGATCCGACGATCTCCTCCGCCGTGAAGGGAGGAGGGGCAGGCTAGGCCGGCATCGACAGCGAGGAGGAGACCCATCACGGCCGCACGCTATCTCCTCGCCGAGCCGCACGGGAGGTCCTCCGATCCTCTGCTGCTGTTCTGTATGGATCCGCCTCCGCCACCACCTATCCACATCCCGACGACCTTCAGTATATCTTCGCTCAAACCGCTTTAGCTCTACTTCCCCAAACACACGCTGTTGCAGCAGCATCATTTTCTACCTCATTTCTTCTCGATCGATGGATGGTCCAACGTCACATATATATTTTTCTTCTATTGTTAGAGGTAAAGCTACTTCATGGAGTCGTAATTGTACTACTTGGTTCAAACAAGAAATAAAGTGGGTGTGGGGAATTTAGTATGTACATCGGACTTGGTACAAACAGAAGGAAAGGGGTGAAAGTAGTACGCATTCAGTCATCCAACCGTCTCTTGGTCTAAAAGGAAATATAGGGGTAACGCTGCACACAAGTGGTATGACTCAGACTAGATTTGCTATCCACACATAGGAGTAGGTGGCTAGAGTGAACAAAATGGGACCAACCTATATATGTTTCTTGGATGTTTGTTTCTAGGGCAACAAACTATGAATCACCACTTTATGCCCTCTGCTACGACATGGTGATCACATGGTGCACCCACCGTCCCATGCCCTTATACCAAATATTTAGGTTCCGACGGAATAAAGCGTAGAAAACATAGGTCTTGATGAAAATAGAGGAATAGGAAAGGAATGTAGGTATAAAACTATGGAACAGTTGAACTGGAGGAAACTCTCAAGAGAATGTGTTCGGATGGACTACTTAAATATACAGATTTGTTTTTTTAGAGTAGCATGCTTGGCAAGATGAGATGCTATTTGTTTATTCAGCTGCACAGTGACTACTCTTGTCCTCACCTCACGCACATCACATAGGTTGATTTTTTATTCCGCAACACAACACAACAACCTCGTCTAACGCATGGCAGCGAAGCGCCGCTTCGGCTTCCGCCAAAAAATGAGCAGCGTCAGGATGTTTCTAATCCTATGGAATCAGACTACTGCATCAGCTTTCCTATGAAACACTATTAACCTTCCCTGTTCCAACAGTTGAAGGAAAGAATACCGTAGGAATTGTGTTCCTACGAAAATCCTGCACCACCAACCTCGTGGAACCAACGTAGCCTTAGCTGTTCTTAATCTAATGTCCCCGGTAAAATGAAGCCATGCCACCGTTATAAGCCATGGCATGTTTAGCCAAATGTTTTTGCCTGTAATTGTTTGAGACTCGACTGTTTCTCTCAGTGCCTTTTGTGCAAACAGGGATATCCAATTCACCTCGGTTGTCAAGTAGTGACCTTTTGTGCATCGCACAAAACTCTTCTTAAAAGAAGTGATTTTTGTGTTGTTTAACCGAATGTCGTAATGGAAAATGGTTCATTTTGGTGGAACTGCACAAAGGGAGATCTCGTGTTCCAATCCTCATCATCCATATTGGCGCCATAACCTTCCTTTAGGTAAGAATGATATTTAATGCATGTGTTCATCTCTATTTTCCGACCGCCATGAGAAAATAATGTTTTTTTACTAGTACACTTGTACTCCTCACCGACAAAAACCAATTTTGAATTAGAAGGCCAATCATGTACTTGGTTTCACCAACTGGTGAGGATAAAGAGAAATGAGAGCATGAAGAGGAGGAAGAAGAAGAATAAACAGTGCCAAGGCGATCTTGCTGAAGCCAGAGGCCTCAGTCGAGGCCATTCAAGGGCTCCCAAGCACGACTACCTTACATGTGAGACGCATCCTCCAGTGAGCCCTTCCACTTCGCTGTCTCACTTAATTAATTAGGAGTACTTAAGTACCACTAATTTATTACCGCCTAATTTTCCTGTTGGAGTTAAACAAATCTTTAGTAGGACCCTATGCTGAATCATGTACGTGTGTATGTTTGTTCATGGAGGTGAATCATGTGGTGGAGCAGGAGGAAATATTAGTGTCATGACATAATAGTGCTATTTTTTGCATGTCAATTTATTGCCATTGGTTCAATGAGGCAATGTTTTATGATTGTCCATCATGAATTTGATGCTACTGTTTGAGTAATATGCTAATGTCTTCCTATCCTTTCTCACTAAGCTAATGAAGGTTTCACCTTGTTCCTACTTGTGCAAACAGGGATCATGTTGTGCCAATCATACATTTTAGTGGAACTACACAAGACAATACAATGAACTATATCCCAACCAAGGCTTTAACTCACATGGAAGTTCTTGATAATCTTTCGATATAATCTCAAAGATCGGTAAACAAGAGTGATTTCAACCATACATTTGAAGTGCACAAAATATATACTATTGTGTGATTCCAAGGAGTGCTTTATCATCTCTTATGGGACTACATGAATAAGCTTTTTTCTCAGTTGGTAATGGGCTCAAGGCCTTCATCCATATTAGTTTGTCATTATCTCTCTATTTGTATCACATCACCGCCATGAGAAACTCCTTTATCTTTGCACGCTAAAGTTTTGCAACCTATGATAAATGGCAATGCTTTGAGTGTTGAGTTGAGCTAATTGGCAATGATTAAATAAACTAATACTCTCTTTAAGCAAGACTACTATGTTGCTAACTTTACCCATTAAGATAATGAGGGTGCTTCTATTTGTTAGTGTATGTTTCATCAACTAGTCCCACTATTACAAAGAATCTCACTCTCTCAATATATGTGCCAACAGGATGCTCAATTTTGTGGAACTGCACAAAACTTTGGGTGCTTCATTGCCTCTGATAGCCTTCCGTTCTTTCCCTCGTCACCGCTAATATCTCGCTTTTTCTTCCTTTGCCATTACCGCTTATTTATCTCGCTTCTAGTCAAAGGAAATAGTAATTGATATGCTACCTCACAAAGTTGGTAATTGGTCTTCATCCTGATTATTGTGTCCGCTATATGTATTGGTAATTTGGTATTGTGCTACTGTCATCGATTTCATAAAGGAGTAATTTGAGCCCGAACTCGCAGCAAATCATTACATCGGGTGATTTCAGAGAACTGCATAAAATGATCGATGGATAGGTACTTATGCTGCCGCTTATGTACTCAAAAGTTCACTGCATAAGCATCGATGTTGACAAGAAGTGCCTATATTCATTCGAGTATCAACCAAGGCCAACCAATTGTCAAACTCCAAGTATTAGGAGAGTGAACGCCAAAGATATTAAAAACGAGTCCAGTCCTTTGGTCCCAACTTGTGCCTTTTGTTATCGGCACATATGGTAGCTTAACTATATGGCATGGAGTCTAAAGATTCTGCATGTTGGTTGATGCGGATATTCATCTGCACTTAATCAGTCTCAAGACGCCAAGGATGCTCCATTTCGCTTGAACGGCAAAAAAAATTTGGTGGTTCATTTTCTCAACCGCCCTTTCTCGCTCCGCAATGTAGAATTTTTGCTAGATACATGACCAAGATGAGCCAAGAACTAGTTGGATGAAAGTAGTGGCCAAGTTGCTCAAACCTCCTCGCACGAGGCCACTATTTTAGGATAAACCTACAAGCAAAGTTCAGATTGTCTCAGATGCCTTTATGTACTCGAAAGTTTACTCTGCACAAGAACTAATTTTAGCAAGAAGTACTCCGATTGAACATCATTTACCATCGTACACTTAGGTAATTAAAGTTCGCCCATGGATCATATTGGCTGTGATCTCAATCATTTGGATGCATAAACATACCGAACATGTGTATATCTGAATCTTTTGTGAATTATGTATGAATATTGTCGTGGTGATCTATCAATCATTTGGATGCATAGATATGCTGAGCTTGTGTATATATGAATCTTTTGAGTTGTTGATAGTGAATGTTGGCTATGAATATGAACGTGTCCCGTGAACCTGAGTTTGATATGAATGTTTACCTTTTCTATTGTATTTGTGTGTGAACTTGTTAGTATGCCTACCGTGGGGTATAAAACGAGGTCTCCTATAAAAGTAATGTTGTGTCCAATTTATGTTTTCCTTCTAACCACATTATATATATTTATATTATTACTATTATCGATATTTTATAGAGACTTATATATACATTATAAAAACATCCCACGGTTATTAACTTATAAAAGTAAATGTTTGACTAAGTTGGCAAGGAAAATCCTGGTTGTTTTTGACTCACATGAAAGGAAAATCTCGGTGATATTAAGCATAAAAGCTTATGTAAGATTTTAAGGACCAATTTAATAATAACGCTACCATTTTTATTTTGCAATAATCGCTAATTTATTAATTAATATATATATATATATATATATATATATATATATATATAATGTGCCTCTCCGGTTTATTCTTTGATATTGCTTGCCCTTCTAACATAACATTATATATATAATAACCCAATTTACGCACGGTATTTCAAGGAAGTGCAAATGGGCTAGGATTTCTTAGAAAATATAAATGGGCCTGATTGACGCAAAATTATTTGTTCACCCAACCCAGCAAATGGACTGTATATTCTAGAAAACATGGGTTAAATATATGCCACATTTTTGCAGCGACATGTGGGCCAATAGTTCAAGTTCACGCAGTATGCTTGTCAACTTGGTCAACAAATGATTGTGTCATCCACAGCCATTGATTTATATCCAACGGTCGGCATGCACCTTCAATCTTCGCCTTCTTCCTCCAGCTGCCGGGACCGCTCGGTCCGCCTCCTCATGCGTGCTAGCGGCTCGCTTAGCGATCATCGCCGAAGCGCCACCCCACCGCCGCCAGCTATCCCTCCACCCTCGACAACCCTCGTTATTCTCCATGCACTCACAGCCCACGCCGCAATGTAATCCTAGTTATAACCTTCTCCTCCTCCCTGCCAACTGACTCCACTCACCGTGATTTTCCCATCTCTCCGAGTCGCTCTTCGCTCGGGCTCAGGCCGCCCGGCCGCCTAGCCGCGCTCGTGCGGCGTGGTCAACAAACGAGAGTCATCGGAAGAGGATCAGACGTGCGGAGAGCTCGACGGCCGGGACCCACGAGGTCCATGGTCGCACGCAAGAAATTTCCTCCTTATTAAGCTGAAAAAATGTTTCTCCACCGACAAATGGGACCCACCGCTGTATCTTCATATCAGGAAGTGCCTTTGTTTTTGCTAAAAAATTATTCATCCTGCTGATAGCCGGGACCCGCTGACGGTGATCGACTTGTGGGCCTACTAAGCGGATGGTACGCATGGCTTTGTCAACTTAATCAACAAATGATTCTAGCAGCTGTACCGCTGGATGTTAATCCAATAGCCGTACCCTTCTTCAACTCTCTATTCTTGCTGCTGCTCCCATGGGCGGCATCATGCCGTGTCAGGCCGCCAAGACAAGACCAACCAGGAAGTTTCCACTCCTCCATTCGCGACTCCACGCCCCTCGCTTTCCCATCTCCAGGTCGCTCCAATCCTGCGCGCCGCACGGTGGTCAACGTGGTCAATCAACGAGAGTCCTCGGAAGATGACCAGACGTGAGAGGTCGACAGGGGACGCACCATGCCCATGGGACGCATGCATGCAATGGAACGCCAAGAGGTCAACGTGGTCAAGGAACGACTTCCATCGGAAGTATATCAGATGTGGAGAGTCTCACCGGGTCCACGTCCAAAGCAAGTAAGTGCCTCCTTATTACGTAAAATAATGATTCCTCCAACGACATGCTAGGACCCATCGGACGGCCATCGTGATTTTGCGAAAAAAGTTTGCCTCTAATCATGGGACCCACCGACGGGCCACCAGATTTCGAAAAATGTTCCCCTCATTCGCCGTACTGCACTCCACCGAAGTGCCTCCTTATTACACAAAAAATGTATACCCCTGCTAGCCGGGACCCACTTTGGTGGAAGCTAACTTAAGGCCTACTAAGTTGACGGGACGACGGGCTATGTCAACTTAGTCAATATGAACGATTCTAGCTCCAAAGGACTATACGATGTCCATCCAACGGCCGTAGTGCTTCTTCAACCTCCGGTCTTCTTGCTCCAAATTACCAAAGAAGCGCCGGAAAGCCAGATGTTCTCGGCCCCGTATCAGGTTGTGCTGCCACGGAGCGCCTCACCGCTTCTACTATTCCCATCACTGCCGCCCTCAGGGCGACGGCAGCCTCACACCGCAGCCGAACCAAGAACCTCGTAGTCCTCTCCGCATGGCTTCCACCGCCGCTGCTTTCCCTGCCCGCCGCCCCCTTCCTAGGTTTGCCGCCGCCCATCGCCGTGGTGCTTCCGGTACAGCATGGTCAACGTGGTCAAGGAACTAATTCCATCGAAGAGTACGGAGAGGTCGGCAATCGGGTCCACGCCACAGCCCAGCTTTTTTGTGATTTGCCAAGTAAGTCGCTTTGTCAAGCCTCATGGGCTGCAAATCTTTCAAGACGGAGAGCTTATTCGGCTGGCCGAGAAAATGGCCCATCAGTAATGAGAAATGGGTTGTACATTTTTAAAACACATCAAATCGGCAATTAGTTTCAAATATCTTTTTTCATTTCGAGATTTTAAATTACATTAACTTTTATGCGTGGAGAATTTGTTGGATTTTATATTGATATACATTTATTTTAAAATCAATTTGAATGTGAGTCGAATTTGGATTAAAAACAGTTCTGACTGCACTGAATATGCAAAATTGCGTATAATTTTTAACCGTGCCACAATATGGGCTGTAATGCTAACAAAAAGAATATGGGCTCCAAAAAACCTTAATAATTAGCAAATGGGCTGTAAATTATTAGAAATAATGGCGTATGGGCTGTATGCTGTTTCACATGATTTGAGGCTTTCCTAAAAAAGGTTGATGGCAGCAAGCGGATCGTTGGATGGCCATCCAACGGC
The DNA here is from genome assembly GCA_021605205.1 of Aegilops longissima. Taxonomy (NCBI): domain Eukaryota; kingdom Viridiplantae; phylum Streptophyta; class Magnoliopsida; order Poales; family Poaceae; genus Aegilops; species Aegilops longissima. The sequence continues at coordinate 18,792 of JAHIAM010000122.1, read as the reverse complement.
CGACGTGCTTCTTCAATCTCTCTTTCTTCATGCTCCAACCGCCAAACAAGCGCCTGGGCTACTCTGCCCTTCCTCTCTCATGTCGGGCTGCTGTCACAAGATGCCTCACCGCCCAATTGCATCTCCCATCGCTGGCCTAGCCATCCCTCTACTCACCCACACCGCCGTTATTCTCCCCGCGACGGCAGATTAACCAAGAAACCTCGCATAACAGATTCCTCCTCTGGGAAACAACTGCCGAAGTCTTCCTCGCTCGTCGCGTCCTTCCTAGGCCTCGCCGCCGCCCACCGCCTCGGTGCTCTTGGGCGCGCTCGGTCAACGTGGTCAACGAATCGACATGCATCCGGCGGATCAGACGCGGAGAGGCCGATAGCTGGGTCCACGGCCGCACACAAGTAAATGCCTCCTTAATACGCCGCAAAATAATGATTCCTCCACCTGATATCGGGACCCACCGAAAGGGCCTCAGATTTCGAAAAAAACATTACCGCCACCGATAGTTCGGACCCACTAGCTATATCTTCGCACACAAGGAAGTGCCTCCTTACGCATAAAAAAATGATGACACTCTGCGAGCTGGGACCCATTATAGTGGCAGCAGTTGACTCAGGGCCTACTAAGTTGGCGGGACGGAGGGCTTTGTCAACTTAGTCAATATGCACAATTCTAGCTCTGGACCGCACGATGTCCATCCAACGCACCAGTAGTGCTTCTTCAACCTCGGTCTTCTTTGCTCCAATCGCCAAACCAAGGTCAGTCGTGCTCTCATGTTCCTCCCCTCGTGGTCGGCCATATGCGCCGGAAGCCTCACCGCCCCTTACTACTCCCACCGCTGCCAGGCCATCCTCTACTCAACCACACCCCTCGTTATTCCTCATGACGGCGGCCTCACACCGCAGTCAACCAAGCTGAACTCCGTGATTCTTCACGCTGGCATACGCCCACTCGCTGCCTTCCCGGCCCGCCGCCCCTTCAGGGTTTCGGCCGCCCACTGCGCCTGCGTTTTGCGCCGCGCGGTCAACGTGGTCAAGGAACGGCTTCCATCGGACGGGATCAGACGTGGAGAGGTCGATACTGGGTCCACGGCCGCAGCAAGGAAGTGCCTCCTTATTACGTGCAAAATAATTATTCCTCCACCGACACCGGGACCCACCGACGGGCCATCGATTTCAAAAAAAATAAGCCGATCGCTGGGACCCACTAGCTACACCTTCGCACGCAAGGAAGTGCCCGCAGCAAAAACAAAACGACTACCGATCGCCGGGACCCACCAGCTACATCTTCGCACGCAAGGAAGTGCTCGTACCGGGACCCATTCGTCAAGCGTGATTTAGTTGTCATCTGGTCACGAACGCAGTACGCACATACCGATCGGTAGAGGCGCCGACGTGTCGTAGTAGAGGCGCCGCGACGTACAGTACAGCGCGCCGCGACGTAGTATGTACACGCACGCATAGCCGCTGTGGTGCAAGAAAATAGGCCACGCCACGATGTGCATACGGGCGGGTATCGAACGCCTATCACAAGACACGTGACGCCGTGGCTCGTGGTACATGGCTAGGTCGGAACGGAGAAACAACGCCGTCTGCCGTGTTCATGGGGAGGCAACGAATGCGCCGGTTCATGGGGAGGCAACGGAATGCGCCGTGTTCATCGGGAGGCAACGGAACGCTGCGGGAGCCAAACGCTGGGTCGGAACGGAATGCGTGGTCGTGTTCATCGGGAGGGCTTGGACGGAACAGCGATGCGGAACGAGGTCTCGCATACAGTACCGGAGGAAACGGCTTGTGTTCGACCGCCACGCCAAAACGGGATCCTGTTCATCGAGAGGGTCCGCATCACCGCGAAACGGATGAAACGGACTCTCACGGTCGTAAACGGGGTCCTGCTGATCGGGAGGGTGTGGCATAATGCAAAATGGATTAAACGGACCTCCTACGGTCGAAAACAGGGTCCCGCTGATCTCGGAGGGGTGGCGCATCGCAAAACGGACTAAACGGGGTCTTGTTCATCAGAGGGTGTGGCGCATCGCAAAACGGACTCCACGGATATCGTTTCATCTCCACCGTCACCTCCTCCGCTTCCACGGCTACCGCCGACCTCCTCCACTCTCCACGGGCTCCTCGCTCATCCAAACCTCCACCGCGCGCTACTCCACTGCCATCGCTCAACCACCCTCCACCGCTCACCGCTCATCTAGCCCTCCACACCACGGGTCCTGTTCAACCACCCTCCACGGGCACCCTCCACCGCTCACTGCTCATCTAGCCTCCACACCACGGGTCCGCTCAACCACACCCTCCACCGGCACCCTCCACCATCTATCGCTCATCCACCCTCCACCACACCACGGGTCCTGCTCATCCAGAGGCAACGACACCGCCACTGCTCATCCACCCCCCCGCAACGCCATCGCTCATCCTGCAGGCAGCGATCGATCGGCTCAAGAAGCGCGAAGAGCGGCGAATCGCCGATCGGGTTGAGTTAACGCCATCGATTGATCGCCGGGTTCAAGCGTGCGAGTTCGCAGCAGTAATCGGCGGGTTCGCTTAGAGCCCAATGCCTTGCTTGCGCTCGCTAGAGCTAACGCCCGCACACACGCTGCACGCAGGTATGAGAGAAACGCGCATCGCCGCCCCCGACCTCCCACAGTGAACTCGAACTCCCCAAATTTTCCTCGCCTCGCTTCTACCACGGTTTTTTCGGCCATGGACGGCCCAAAGAATGTCATGTAGCTGCGCTCCGCCCACCTGTGACTTAAAAGCCCATTTTTTGTCATGATTTTTTGTCATAGAAGTAGGAGCCCACCACATGTATGATGATACCGGTTTTGTCACAATTATCGCCATAGAAGTGTCATATGTATGACATAATTTTTTTCGCTCGCCCAAAATGTCACTTGGATGTGTCTTTTTTTTTGTAGTGGATTCTAACACCCATGGAGTCTTGGTGTTGATCATGTTTTGCTTGCGGAGAGAGGCTTAGTCAATGGGGTCTGCAAACATTCAGATCCGTATGTATCTTGCAAATCTCTATGTCTCCCATCCGGATTTGATCCTGATGGACTTGAAGCGCCTCTTGATGTGCTTGGTTCTTTTGTGAAATCTGGATTCCTTTGCCAAGGCAATTGCACCAAGATTGTCACGTAAGATTTTCATTGGACCCGATGCACTAGGTATGACACCCAGATCGGATATGAACTCCTTCATCCGCACTCCTTCATTTGTCGCTCAAGCAGCTATGTATTCCGCTTCACACGTAGATCCCGCCACGATGCTTTGTTTAGAACTCGCCCAACCGACAACCCCACCGCTCAATATAAACACGATCCGGGTTATGCATTTAGAATCGTTCGATCGTTGTCAAAGCTTGCATCGACGTAACCATTTACGCACGAGCTCTTTTGTCACCTCCATAAACGTGAAACATATCCTTAGTCCTTTTAGGTATTTCAGATATTCTAGACCACCGCCCAAAGGATCCACTCCTCGGATTACTTTGGTACCTCCTGCTAAACTAATAGCAAGGCACACATCAGGTCCGGTATACAAAGATTGCATACATGATAGAGCCTATGGATGAAGCATAGGAACATCTTTCATGTTCTCTCTATCTTCCAAGTGGTCGGGCATTGAGTCTTACTCAACTTCACACTTGTAACACGTGCAAGAACCCTTCTTTCGCTTCGATCCATTTTGAACTTCTTCAAAACTTTGTCAAGGTATGTGCTTTGTGAAAGTTCAATTAAGCATCTCGACCTATCTCTATAGATCTCGATGCCCAATATGTAAGCAGCTCACCGAGGTCTTTCATTGAAAAACTCTTATTCAAGTATCCTTTATGCTATCCAGAAATTCTATATAATTTCCAATTAACAATATGTCATCCACATATAATATTAGAAATGCTACAGTAGCTCCCACTCACTTTCTTGTAAATACAGGCTTCCAAAAGTCTCAGATAAAACCATATGCTTTGATCACACTATCAAAACGCTTATTCCAACTCCAAGAGGCTTGCACCAGTCCATAAATGGATCGCCGAGCTTGCACACTTTGTTAGCACCCTTTGGATCGATAAAACCTTCAAGTTGCATCATATACAACTCTTCTTCCGTAAATCCATTCAGAAAGCAGTTTTACATCCATTTGCCAAATTTCATAATCATAAATGCGGCAATAACTCAATATGATTCGTGACGGATTCTAAGCATCGCCACGGGTGAGAAAGTCTCATCGTAGTCAACTCCTTGAACTTGTTAAAACCTTTCGTGACAAGTCGAGCTTTGTAGATGTGAATATTACCATCAGCTGCCTGCCTTCTTCTTGAAGATCCATTTATTTCTGATGGCTTGCCGATCATTGGGCAAGTCAACCAAAGTCCACACTTTGTTCTCATACATGGATCCCATCTCGCATTTCGTGGCCTCAAGCCATTTTGTGGAATCTGGCTCATCATCGCCTCGTAGTAATGAGGTTCGCGGTCTAGTAACATGACCTCTGTAACAGGATTACCATACCATTCTGGTGCGGATCTTACTTTGGTCGACCCATGAGGTTCTAGTAACTTGATCTCAAGTTTCATGATCATCATCATTAGCTTCCTCACTAATTGGTGTAGATGTCACAGAACTGCTTTGCGGATGAACTAATTTCCAATAAGGGAGCAGGCATACTACCTCATCAGTTCTACTTTCCTCCCACTCACTTCTTTCGAGAGAAACTCCTTCTAGAAAGGATCCATTCTTAGCAACAAAAGTCTTGCCTTCAGATCTGTGATAGAAGGTGTACCCTACTCTCTCTTTTGATATCCTATGAAGACACATTTCTCGATTTGGGTTCGAGCTATCAAGTTGAAGCTTTTTCACATAAGCATCGCAGCCCCAAACTTTAAGAACGATAATCACGACCGGTTTTTCAATAAAAACATTTATTGAACAACCGACCTATGAATTCCAATATGAGGAAAAATCCTCCATATCTCAGAGACAAAACTTTGATACAAGGAGCCAAGAGTATTACAATATTATGTGGGTCGGACTAAAGATGCCCAACCAATTATTACAACACGCCAATAATTATACATGATGGCGGATATGGCACAAAGGCGTGGGGTGGAAATACTACTAACTCAAGCATGCGTGGTTGGAGGAATAACACGTTGGGTGGTTAATAAGTCATCAGATCGGGCGGCTCATCGAAAGGCCGAGGTGAGGCTCATGAACTTATTTGGGTAGCGGAAGCGGATATTTCACAATGACTAATCCAGGGTCGACGAGACCGACCGATTCATCTAGGCATCGGACTCTCTATCGAACTCTTCATCCATGAGATCGCTTTCACAAAGATCTCGCCAAATCAATAAGCTGTGAGTACTATGAAAGTATCAGAAGACAGTTCGGACAAAAGATATAACAAATGAATGCATGGATGCTATATAGTTAATCTTAACAATGCCCGATTAAAATAGTATAGAAAAATAATTAAATGGGAGTCAAGCGTAGTCCGCCTAAAACCCAAAGGAACAAACTCAAACCGATCGAATGTCAAGCTACGTCAAGGGTGAATAAATAAGAAAATATTGTTACTCTAAGCGCCCGAAATACACCTCATAAAGGGCTTATATTGAAATAAATGCATGCGTCGCAACGGACACGTCTGAGTCACATCACGTAAAGGGCTTATAATAAAATAAATAAGTAATAAGACGTTACAATGGACGTCTGAGCGACATCACAGCAAGGGCTTATAATAAAATAAATAACAGCAATGTCAATAGACGGACCCGAGCGACATCACGTAAAGGGCTTATAATAAAATAAATAACAGCAATGTTACAATGGACGTCCCGAGCGACATCACGTAAAGGGCTTATAATATAAATAAATAACAGCAATGTCATTATGGACGTCTCGAGCGACATCACGTAAGGGCTTATAATAAGAATAAATAACAGCAATGCTAATAATGGACGTCTGAGCGACATCACGTAAAGGGCTTATAATACATTATTCAGAATCGACAAGATTTAGTGCTCACGGAAATTATTCATCACAAGACAATAAGCGGTTAGTCCATTCATTAGAAAATAAACATTTGATACCAAATGGTTCTCAGAGTTCCTATCGCCGAGACCTACACTCGACTAGATGAGATGAACACGGTACTTGGATATGAATAAGATGAATTCAAGAATTTTGACTCGCAGAGTTTGTACCAAAATTGTCACACGCCAACGGATTTCGTGAGTCACGAAGGACTAGTTCCATTTATGATATTTCAAAGGAACACAACTAGCTAGTACACACCCATCATACTCACGCTTGCAAGGAATCACCCCAGACAACGCTTAAGAAAAACTTTGAGACGGGAGATCATAATCTCGAATAGCATGGGATCAAATTTATTTACGTATCCTTAAGGTGCCCTCTCTCGGTCCCAACCGAAAAGACCCATGCCCCCTGACCGAATGAAAGGCTTTAATCCAGGGCCATGGAACCTTCATCCCGCCTCGATTTGTGTGTACCAGAAAGTGGTTTGCAACTCATTGCTCAGATTCCCTTGCGGAAACATGTGGTAGTACTAAGGAAGACGGACGGAATCGACCGATTTAGGTTGACATTGGTCAACGATATGGTATAAGCCCGCATGCTACAACACTGCCATCTTACCCATACTCATGCCAACTCATGGCCATGCAACAAGTTTCCAACTACTCATGGATTTACCGAGCTCATTTGCCACGATGCTCATGAGATAAACTATCATCGAAATGCTCGTGAACGTGCTATGATACAAAAATAATGCAAACATGCTCGCAGACACTCATCATATCAAAATTTCAAACTTTGCTTGCCTGGTTCAGTAGTAGTCGGGTCTAGCTCGGCGAGGTTCGCGCTTCCTTCATTCTCCTTCCTGTGATTCATGCTATACACAAAAATACACGCTGCTAACGTAAATACCATGGGGTACAGAAAGTTGATCCAAATATTTTTCAAATAAATATGATAAAAACTAGACAAAATTTGAAGAGGACAGAAAAGAGTCACTAAAAATTCCTTTCTCGTTAAAAGTTATAAGGGTTTTAACCCAAGGACCCATCTCAGAATGAAATGTAAAACTCCAGGGTTTTGCAGTAAAATCCGTAAAAAATTCCAGAGTGGAAGCGATTTGCCAAAGTACGCTTTCAGTAAACGATCCAAAAACAAAGAGAGGCCGACGGGCGGGTCCCAACCATCAGTTTGAAAATTCAAACGAGGGAGTCGGGCCGGGGCCCGAGGCGGGGGCGCCAGTCCCGGCCGAGCAAGATCGGAGGTCCTGGTTTGCGCCACCGCCCCTGGGGGGGGGGGTCGCGGTCCACTTGGGGCGCCTCCCGGGCGGCGAGGGTGGTGGACCAAGGTGCGGGGTAAGGGTTAGCCGCTGCTGGGTGCCACGGGTTGGGCGCCGGAGATACCTCCCGGGGAATGGGGGCCAGGCAACCGGCCTGGGAAGGAGGCTCCTTAGGACGGCCCCCCCCCCCCCCCCCCCCCCCCCCCCCCCCCCCCGGGGGGGGGGGGGGGGGGGGGGGGGGGGGGGGGGGGGGGGGGGGGGGGGGGGGGGGGGGGGGGGGGGGAAGGGGCCCTTTAAAAGGGGGAAATTTGGGAAGGCAACTTTCCCCCCCCCCTCCCCTTGGGCCAACCCGGGGGGAAAAGCAGGACTGGAAAATTTTGTGAAACCAAGAGAAAATTAAATTTTAAAATTTTAAATTTCAAATTCTTAACCCGGGGGGGAACTAATTAAATTTGAAAAATTTTTTTAAAATTTGGAAAGGGAAAAGGAAAAGTTTTGGGGGGATCTTGATAGTTCTAGGTTGTGGGTACCAAGGACTATCCAAGGAGTTGGTTTGAGGTCAAAAATCAAATGCATTAAGGTACTTGCTTTGCAAATTACCAGCCAAAATAATAGATGAAAAGATTTTGGGAGAGAATTAAATGAAATAAAATTCGAAGAGGGTTGAACTAGTAGAGAATGTTTGATTTGGAAGGAGACATATTTGGGAAGATTTTACCATGTGGTATGGCCAAACCATAAATGATCTCAAATATGGGAGAGATGAAAACCCTAGAGTTTCTTTTTGAAAAATAAACTTCAAAGATTTTTCTTGAACTTTGAGAAGAGAGCAATCGAGGAAAAATTTAAAACCAAACACCAGAGTTGAAGGAGATGCAAAAGTAAAATATTTGCCGGGGCTTTTGATAGAGATTTTGGAAGGGTTTTTGACCTTTAAATCCAACAAAATTTTGAAGAAAACCAAAGGAAAAATTTTGGAGTGTCACAACACCTACCCCTTAGGAAAATCTCCCGAGATTCCAGCTGATCCTCAAAATTGTGGGTGCTCCCGGAAATCCTCTTTCCAAGTGGTTCACCGTGTGGTTTCCATCAACTTTGAAGAACTTGATGGTTTTCTTCTTTCCTTTTTCGATTTTTATCGGATGCTCCCGAACGTAAGGTCTTTGCACGCCAATGTTTTTATGGGGTACCGTTTGGTTGCTTACGACTTTCAATTGGGAGACGGGAATACGTGGATGTCGGATAATTCTTCTAAGTCTAGCGGTAGGCCACCGGCTCTTTGCTACTATGCGAAAGGTCCATGAATCTTGGTGCTAGCTTCCCTTTAATCTTGAATCGGTGCAGCCTCTCATGGGTGATACCGAGGTACACAAATTCACCGGGTTCAAAATGGACTCCACGATGCTTCGATCGTAATAACTTTTTTGTTTTGGGCTGTCTTGAGTCGGTCTATTTCCTTGACTTTATCTTCAGCTCTTTGAGCAGGTCTGGGGTCAAGAAATTTGCCTCCTTTCACCAATTTAGCGGGTAACACCTTCGCTAGAGCTTCAAATGGTGCCATTTGGGGCTGGATGATAGCTTTGTTATATATTCTGGATGGTAAGCTCTCCTCCCAACTGGTCCCATAGGTGAGGACCATGCCTCGATATCTTCTAGAATCGTTTTCCCACCCCCATCGTCTGGGATGGTATGCGGATCAATGCCGCCGAGTTCCCAAGCTTTTGTAAGTGATCCCAAAACCGGGAGACGAATTGAGTGCCTCCCCAGATTATTTTCTTTGGGACTCCATGTAGCAAACGAACGGGAGAGGTAGAGCCCAGCAAGCTTCTAAGTGGTGTGTGTTGTCTTCACGGGATGAAGTGAGCTACTTTAGTCAGCCTATCCTGATTACCCATATGGCATCATGTCCGGTCGTGACCGAGGTAGTCCAACAATAAAATCCATTCCAATCTCGCCCCATTTCCACTTTATCTTATTTGTTGCAATAGCCCGCCGGTTTCGTGCTCGCCTTGATGCGCTGACAAGAGTCACAACATGCAATAAACGGGCTATGTCTTTTTATACCATGCCACCAAAATGTTTCAAGATCTTTGTACATTTTGTTCCTCCGGATGGATTGAATAGGGAGCGTGTGGCCTTCAGCCGGATTTGGTTTAAGGTCATGGATATTTGGTACGCAGTTCCCGCATCACAATATTCCTTGCTCATCAATAATGAATTCGAGGCCTTGCCCAACTTCATCTTCCGCTTTATGCCTTCAATGGGGTGCCCACGTTGAGTTTTAACCTTTCTATCGGGTAGGCTGTATTCAAGTTTGAACACCGCCTTCGGTGACCACCATCGATTGAGCTTTAATTCCTGCCGAATGGTCTTAAGTCCGCATGCCGTTGTCCGGACCGGGTTCCACCGAGCATCTCACAAAATTTGCTTTGCCGGGTGGTAGTGGATCCCAACATCATATCCTTTACTAATTCCAACCAGCGCCGCTGCAGAATTTAGTTCTTGGAAAATATACTTGAGGCTTTTGTGGTCCGGTATATTTACAACGATTACCAAGTAAAAGTGTCTCCATTCCTTGAGTGCATGAATCACCCGCTAATTCCAGGTCATTGTAGGATAATTTTTCATGTTTGTGAAGTTGTCCGAAACATATGCATAACCTTGCCTTTCTTGCATCAATACCACCCGAGGCCCTTTTCGAGATGCGCCCAAAATACCTCAAAATTTTGTGTATATCCGCACAATTATGGTGTGCCGCCGCCCTTTCAGTTCTTGGAAACTTTTTCGCAAGCTTCCGCCCATTCAAACTTCCCGCCTTTCTTGAGAAGGGCCATTGGCTTTTATGGTGGAGAATCCTTCAATAAATCTTCGAGTATCCGCCATTCCCAAGAAACTTGACATCCGTCACGGGCCCGGGGCTTCCAAAGACGGCCTTGACTTTTTCCGGTCACGGCGATACCTTCTTGAGTCAAGGTGGCCCGAAAACCATTGCTTTAGCCAAAATTCACACTTGCTGAATTTAGCGATAACCGATGTTTTGAGTTTCCTAGTACAACCGGAGATGTTCTTGTTTTCCGGTTTTGGAGTATGAATTCATCGATAAATACCACAACAAACTTATCCATAAATTCATGAATACTTTGTTCATGAGGTGAACAAAATATGGGGCGCTTTGTCCTGGCATTATGGTGAACTGCATAACCAGATTCGAGGTGAAAGGGTCTTGGGAATATCCTCGTTCAGCTTTCAGCTTGATGGTATCCCGACCTCAAATCAATCTTTGAGAACACCTTGGCCTGAGCGAGTTGATCAATAAATCATTTATTCGTGGCATCGGATATTTGTTCTTGATTGTGACCATGTTTAGAGCTCGATAGTCTATGCACAATCTTAGCCCATTTTCTTTTGGCAAACAAAATTGGTGAAACCCAAGGTGAGGAACTGCCGAACCCCTTTTCCAACAGCCTTTATTTGCTTCTTCAGCCACCAATTGATGGTGCCATTCATGGTTTCTTGTTATGGGAGCGTTCCGGTGCTAGCTCTATGCTGAATTCAATCTCTATCCGTGGCATGCCCCGTAGTTCTTCGGGAATACATCCGAAATTCCACACCATCGAACTTTGCTCAATTCAAAATTCACCTTGTTCAATCTCGTGCCGGGATATTTTCTTTCCTTGGCTGAAACCTTTATGGTCTTCCCGGGTGATGGGTGAGAATTACGGTCCTGTTGAAGCAGTAATAAAACCTTTGTTGGTGGTTAACCAATCCATCCCTAAGATGACATCCAGCCCTTTATTTTCCAATACGATAAGATTTGATGCTTCAACCCTTCAAACTCATAACCACATCCCGGGAAAGGGTAATTGCTTGTTCGGGGCTTAGTTAAGTTTTCCGGGCATCGTTTTGCAAAGCCTTTTCCTAACGGTAAAGCTCCAATAAACAAAACCTGGCGGATTTTTGAGGGAAAGACGGTCGTTGGGGCATTTTTGCCTTCTTGGTCCGTGGTTGATGCCCTTCCGTTTGATTTTTAAAGTTGCGCTTTTTTCCAATTATTGCCTCCGGCGCTTTGGGGTAACTTGGCTTGGGGCACGCCTTAGTCCCCTTTTTTCCACAAGCGAAGGGAACGCGGGCGGTATTGAACCCTTGTTCCTTGGGAAATTTTTTGATTCCAGACCTTGGGGTTTGGGTGCCATTTTTAAATCCCCTTGTTTTTTGCGGTGTGTTTAACTGGTTCTTCCGTTAGCGGAAACTTCTAAGGTCTCATTTTCCAATAATCCTTATCCACCAGCCGCCTTAAAATTGGAAATGTGACCTTGACTTTAACGGTGTCGAACGCCTGGAATTTCCCATTTTTGTTTTCCGACATTTGCTCTCTTCGAAGCGGACACGGGAACCGACGTTGTATTGCCGCCTTGTTTTGCTTGGTCATAAATTTCTTTGATTTCATAAGACTTTAGGAATATTGCCCCAGAAAAATTCCTTAAATTCCTCCCATGAAATTATTTTCCGGGGTTTGAGGAAATTTTCCCACCAATCTTCCCAAGAGATATCAATAAACACTTTCAAGGCTAAATCGCGTAATTAATTTCTCCTGTCTCAAGCCCCCCTTCCTATTTTGCTGTGGAAAATGTTTGGGGAGCCTTTAGTCGGAAATTGGATTCTGCCGAATGTCCGGGTGATTCCCTTTTGGGATTGGGTCAGATTTGAGTTGCTGGGATTTGCAGGCGGCACATCGGGAAAGTGGTTCACCGCCCGTTGACTTGCTCCCCTGGTGAAATTGTTGCCGGGTGGCATAACCTTTGTGGATTTAAGAGAGCGCCCAAGGCGAGAAAGTTTCTGGGAAATTTTGAAACACCATGGAAATTGAGCCGAAAAATCAATTTCGGGTGCAAAAGTTGCAATCTCCAAGTTTTCCAAGAGAAAATAGTTGGCACGGAGAAGGACGTCCCAATTTCATACATACAGATATGGCTAAATCCTCTGTTTTTAGCTGGCCCCCGACCTAAAGCCAAACCTCTTCACACGCCCATTTAATAAACTTCGAAAGTCGGAACATCGCATGGCGTTTAAGGCTTTAGTCGGGATGGTAAGGATTTTTTGGCCTCCAAGGGTGAGGCAATATTTGGGGACTCAATCCTTGAATAGGCTCAATGAATCCGATTGGTGGACAGGGCCCTACAACTCTCTAGCGGGCACGAGGGTTCAAACTAACCGATAGGGAATAATGGGAACCTCCATGGTAGGCAGGCGAGATAGCGGACAAAGAGCAACATGCTATACGAGCGAAGGCCGGGGGTCAAGCCAAGCTCCCTTTGGGGCACGTGGATAGTCCATCGGGCGCTCAAATCGACCGGTTGGGCTGTAAAGCCCGGAGATACCAAGACATCTCAAAGCTTCCCCCGCTTCTCCTCCCGGGGCAAAAACGCAGTGGCAAAATGGCACGGACATCAGGCGAAGCACAGTTATTAACAATTCCCTAACGGGTATCCCAAATATTTGGGGGGTTGGGTTTCCCCCAAAGGCAAATTTTAAAACCTTTCCAGTTTTCGGTTAAAAATGGGCAAAATTGAGGGGCAAAAAAATTTAGGATTTAAAATTGACTCCCATTTAAAAATAAAAATTAACAATAAATTTAGCGACGCACAGGGTTTTAAAAAATAAAAACCTTGAAATAAGTTTGACGACCGGGGTTTTTAAAAAATTTAAATTTCAGCCTTTTCCAAAAAAGGAAAAACCCCTTATTAAAAAAATTTTTTAAAAGGAGCCGAGAAACAATATTAAGGGCATAAAGATCCCAACCAATTATTACAACACGCCAATAATTATACATATCGGAATGGACAAATGTGGGTGGAAATATCCACCAAGCATGCGGGTTGGAGGAATAAAAATTTAATAAGTCTCGACCGCGGCTCATGAAGGCCGAGGTAGGTTGATGAATTTATTTGGGTGCGAAGGGTTTTAAATGCAACCAGGGTCGACAGACTGCCCGATTTCAGGGCCACTGCTATCAACCCATCCATAACGCTTCCAAGATTTCCCCAAACAACGGTTAAGAAAACTGAAGACGGGAAAAGAATAACAAATGAATGCATGGATCAATATTAATTTAAAATGCTCGTTAAAAAAAGTAAAAAATTTAAAGGGATTTATCCGCCAAAACCCAAAGGCAAACTCAAAACCATGGTGTGGGATAAGGGGAAAAATAACAAATATTGCCACAATGGAAGCCCGAGCAACCCCTCTAAACTTATATTGAAATAAAAGTTCCCAATGGACCCGAGTCATCACGAAAGGGCTTATAATAAAATAATCAAAAATGCCGTGGACGCCCGACAATCACGTAAACTTATAATAAAATAAATCGCTGTCAAATGGCGCCGGCGAATCAGTAAACTTATAATAAAAAAATAACGAAGTTAAAACGTGGGAACAGAAAGGGTTATAATAAAATAAATAATGTAAAATGCAAATGGAGCCCGAAATCACTAAACTTTTAAAATAAATAAAGAACCCAAGGACCCTAGATAAGTAAAGGGTTTAAAAATTCAGAATCGAAAGATTTAGTGCCAGGAAAATTCAAAAAAAAAGGGTTAGTCCCACAGAAAATAAACAATGCTCTGGCCGAGTTCCGGGAGCCGCCGCGGGATCACGGACTTGGAATGAATAAGTGTTCAAGAATTTTGCTGAGGTTTGTACCAAAATTGTCCCCCAACGGATTTGGGTGGACTAGTTCCGAGGTATTTAGAGGAAACCAACTAGAGTACACAATATACCTCACCGAGGAATCACCCAGCAACGCTAAGAAAACTTTGAGACGGGAGATAAATTCGAAAGCTGGGATAAATTTATTTAGCCTAGGGGTGCCCCTTCTCCCAAGAAACCCCTGCCCCCACCAGTGAAAGGCTTTTCCGGCCATGGAATTACCCCCCTGTTTGGGTGACCGAAGGGGCAACTCGCGACCCAGGAAAGGGTGGAGAAAGGAAGCAGGGGTCCCGAAGGGTTGACTTGGCAACGTTGGTAAGCCCGGCCAACAGCCACACCCAACCAGCCCTCAGGCCGCAACAAGTTTCCAACAACTCATGGATTTTGAGCCATTTGACGATTCACGGAAAACATATCAAACTCAACCTTAACAAAAATAATGAAACAGCTGAATCATATATCAAAAGTTAAATTTCTTGCTGGTTGGAGTAGTCGGGTCTAGTGGGAGGTTTGTTCCCACCCCTTTCCACTCTAAACAAAAATACGTTAACGAATCCATGGGGTACAAAAGTTATCCAAATTTTTTCAAACAAATATGATAAAAACTAGCAAAATTTGAAGAGGAAGAAAAGAATATCCAAAATTCTTTTAAAAATTTTGGTTTTCCCAAGGTTGAAGAAATGAAACCGTGGGGTTTTGGCAAAAAAATCCAAAAAGGGAAGGGAATCATTTGAAAGAAAAAACTTCAAAAGAACTGAGGGCCCACCCGAGTTTGAAACAAACAGGGAGTGGGGGGGCCCAAGTTTTTGCCGGGGGAAGGCGAAAGGGGAAGGGGTACCTCCTTTCCCCATTGGCCCGGGGATTTTTGGTGGTACCACCCGGCACGTTTTGCCCCACCAATTGGGGTCGTACCTTTGAGGCCAGGTGGAATTGAGGATTACCCGATAGCATGAGAATGATCGACATTAGGGGCCGAATGACCTACCGGGTGTCAGGTGGAGGAGGAAACAACCGGCCAGTCAAGGAGACTCTGGGCCCTTCCAAACTTCCAGGATGGAGGGTAGAATTTGGGCGAGCAACTCGGGTTTTTAACCCTTTATTTTCCGGGGTTTCCCCAGGTGATTACCCTTTGGTTCAGGAGGTTAGATTACGCCGGGGTTTTCCCGGCCCCAAAGGTGTAACTCCCATTTGTTGCTTGGGACTCGAGAACGGGCGCCGGGCCCCCGGGGGCGGGAGCGTGTTTAGGGTCCGCCCACGGACGGTGCTCATGCCCCTGCAAAATGGCCACACCACCATTTGGGCCGCCAACCTATGAGTTGCCCTCCCCCACGGGGTTCCCGGAAAGACACCCCCAAGGGGCCATGCCAGACCCAGAACCCAACCGTGGGAAAGGCTCCGGACAACAAGCTAGGCTGGCAACGTGCCCAATCATTACAGGCTAATTTTCGAGAAGATCGACACCCAAACTCAACTTAATGGAACCCTGGAAACGGTCAAGGTGTTCCAAAGTAATATTAGCATGTAGGATTTTTCCTTGATCGTTTTTAGGAGAGGATGAAAACTCCTAGAGTTTCTTTTTGAAAGAAAATAAACTTCAAAGATTTTTCTTGAATCCTTGAGAAGAGAGCAATCAGAGGAAAAATTTAGAAACCAAACACCAGAGTTGAAGGAGATGCAAAAGTAAAATATTTGCCAGAGGGAAAAAGCTTTTGATATAGATTTTTGGAAGGGTTTTGGTGACCTCCTTTAAATCCAACAAAATTTTGAAGAAAACCAAAGGAAAATTTTTGGAGTGTCACAAACGACAACTTTGGTTTCTTGCCAAACCACAGTCCATAAGGAGTCGTCTCAACGGATTTAGATGGTGCCCTATTTAATGTGAATGCAGCCATCTCTAAAGCATAATCCCAAAATGATAGCGTTAAATCAGTAAGAGACATCATAGATCGCACCATATCTAGTAAAGTACGATTACGACATTCGGACACACCATTACGCTGTGGTGTTCCAGGTGGTGTGAGTTGCGAAACTATTCTGCATTGTTTCAAATGAAGACTAAACTCAGAACTCAAATATTCTCCTCCACGATCAGATCGTAGAAACTTTATTTTCTTGTTACGATGATTTCACTTCACTCTGAAATTCTTTGAACTTTTCAAATTTTCAGACTTATGTTTCATCAAGTAGATATACCCATATCTGCTCAAATCATCTGTGAAGGTGAGAAAATAACGATATCCGCCATGAGCCTCAACATTCATCGGACCACATACATCAAGATGTATGATCTCCAACAAATCTGTTGCTCGCTCCATTCTTCCAGAGAACGACGTTTTAGTCATCTTGCCCATGAGGCATGGTTCGCAAGTACCAAGTGATTCATAATAAAGTGATTCCAAAAGCCCATCAGAATGGAGTTTCTTCATGTGCTTTACACCAATATGACCCAAACGGCAGTGCCACAAATAAGTTGCACTATCATTATCATCTCTGCATCTTTTAGCTTCAATACTATGAATATGTGTATCTCCACTATCGAGATTCAAAAAGAATAGACCACTCTTCAAGGGTGCATGACCATAAAAGATATTACTCATATAAATAGAACAACCATTATTCTCTCGATTTAAATGAATAACCGCTCGCATCAAACAAGATCCAGATATAATGTTCATGCTCAACGCCGCACCAAATAACAATTATTCAGGTCTAATACTAATCCAAGGTAGATGTAGAGGTAGCGTGTCGACCGCGATCACATCGACTTTTGGAACCATTTCCCATGCGCATCGCCTCCTCGCCCTTGCCAATCTTCGCTAATCCGTAGTCCCTGTTTCGAGTTGCAAATATTAGCAAGTAACCAGTATCAAATACCTAGGCACCACTGTGAGAATTAGTAAGGTACACATCAATAACATGTATATCACATATACCTTTGTTCACCTTGCCATCCTTCTTATCCGCCAAATACTTGGGGCAGTTCCGCTCAAAGGACCATCGCTTGCAGAGAAGCACTCGCCTCGTGCTTAGGTCCAGACTTGGGTTTCTTCTCCTGAACAGCAACTTGTTTGACGCTCTTCTTGAAGTTCCCTTCTTCTCCTTTGCCCTTTTTCTTGAAACTGGTGGTCTTGTTGACCATCAACACTTGATGCTCCTTCTGATTTCTACCTCCGCAGCCTTTAGCATTGCGTAAGAGCTCGCAATCGCCTTATCCATCCCTTGCATGTTATAGTTCATGACGAAGCTCTTGTAGCTTGGTGGCGTGATTGAAGAATTCGTCAATAACACTATCATCCGGAAGATTAACTCACAATTGAATTAAGTGATTGTTATACCCGAATTCCAAGTATATGCTCACCGACGTAACTATTCTCCTCCATCTTGCAGCTATAGAACTTATTGAGACTTCATATCTCTCAATCCGGCATTTTCTTGAAATATTAACTTCAACTCCAAGAACATCTCATATGCTCCATGACGCTCAAAACATCGTTGAAGTCCCGGTTCTAAGCCGAAAGCATGGCACACGAACTATCGAGTAGTCATCAGTTTTCTCCGCCAGACGCTCATAACATCCGTGTTGCTCCTCAACAGGTTTGGCAACCAGCGGTGCTTCCAGGACGTAATTCTTCCGCAGCAATGAGGATAATCTCAGTTACGGACCCAGTCCGTAATTGCTACCATCATCTTTCCACTTTGCTTTCTCAAGGAATGCATTAAAATTCAACGGAACAACAACACGGGCCATCTATCTACAACAACATAGACATGCAAAATACTATCGGTACTAAGTTCATGATAAATTAAAGTTCAGTTAATCAAATTATTAAAGAACCCCACTTAGATAGACATCGCCTAATCATCTAAGTGATCACGTGATCCATATCAACTAAACCATGTACGATCATCACGTGAGATGGAGTAGTTTTCAATTGTGAACATCACTATGTTGATCATATCTACTATATGATTCACGCCGACCTTCGGTCTCCAAGGTTCCGAGGCCATATCTGCATATGTTAGGCTCGCAAGTTTAACCCAAGTATTCTGATGTGCAAAACTGGCTTGCACCCATTGTATGTGAACGAGAGCTTATCACACCCGATCATCACGTGGTGTCTCGCATGACTAACTTTCGCAACGGTGCATACCGTGGAGAACACTTGTACCTTGAAATTTAGTGAGAGATCATCTTATAATGCTACCGTGATCTAAGCAAAATAAGATGCATAAAAGATAAACATCACATGCAATCAATATAAGTGATATGATATGGCCATCATCATCTTGTGCTTGTGATTCCATCTCAAGCACCGCCATGATCACCATCGCCACCGTGTCACACCTTGATCTCCATCGTAGCATCGTTGTTGTCTCGCCAACTATTGCCTTTACGACTATCGCTATCGCTTATTGATAAAGTAAAGCAATTACAGGTGATTGCATTGCATACAATAAAGCGACAACCATATGGCTCCTGCCATTGCCGATAACTCGTTACAAAACATGATCATCTCATACAATAAAATTTAGCATCATGTCTTGACCATACCACATCACAACATGCCCTGCAAAAATAAGTTAGACGCCCTCTACTTTGTTGTTGCAAGTTTTACGGCTGCTACGGGCTGAGCAAGAACCGTTTACCTACGCATCAAAACCACAACGATAGTTTGTCAAGTTAGTGTTGTTTTAACCTTCTCAAGGACCGGCATAGCACACTCGATTCAACTAAAGTTGAGATATCGACACCGCTAGT
>JAHIAM010000121.1:0-61016 GCA_021605205.1 Aegilops longissima | reverse complement strand
GGGAGAGGAAAACGAGAGGCAAATGGCAAATAATGTAATGCGAGAGATAGGGATTGTGATGGGTACTTGGTATGTTGACTTTTATGAGACTCCTCAAAGAACGGCGCCAGAAATCCTTCTTGCTACGCCTTGAGCTTATGCTGGTTTTCCCAAGAGGAGAGGATGACGAGCACAAGAGCGTAAGTATTTCCCCAGCTTTTGAGAACTAAGGTATCAATACAAGAGGAGGCCACGCCAAGCCCCTCGTGACCTGCACAAAACGATAGCTACTCGCAACCAACGCGATTAGGGGTTGTCAATCCTTCACGGTCACTTACTTAGAGTGAGATCTGTAGAGATAATATTTTTGGTATTTTTGTATAAAGATGCAAAGTAAAAAGTAAAAGGCAAAGTAAAACAAAGCAAGTATAAAAGTGATGGGGATTGATATGATGAGAATAGACCGGGGACATAGATTTCACTAGTGGCTTCTCTCAAGAGCATAAGTATTCTATGGTGGGTGAACAAATTACTGTTGAGCAATTGATGAATTGAGCATAGTTATGAGGTTATCTAGGTATGATCATGTATATAGGCATCACGTCCGAGACAAGTAGATCAAACGATTCTGCATCTACTACTATTACTCCACTCATCGACCGCTATCCAAAGATGCATCTAGAGTATTAAGTTAAAAACAGAGTAATGCCTTAAGCAAGATGACATGATGTAGAGGAATAAATTCATGCAATATGATAAATACCCCATCTTGTTATCCTCGATGGCAACAATACAATACGGTCTTGCAACCCTTTCTCACACGGGTAAGGACACCGCAAGATTGAACCCAAAGCAATGCACTTCTCCCATTGCAAGAACTACCAATCTAGTTGGCCAAACCAAACGGATAATTCAAGAGACTTGCAAAGATAACTCAATCATACATAAAAGAATTCAGAGAAGATTCAAATATTATTCATAGATAAGCTGGATCATAAACCCACAATTCATCGGTCTCAACAAACACACCGCAAAAAGAAGATTACTTCAATAGATCTCCACGAGAGGGGGAGAACATTGTATTGAGATCCAAAAGAGAGAAGAAGCCATCTAGCTACTAGCTATGGACCAAGGTCTGAAGTAAACTACTCACACTTCATCGGAGGGGCTATGGTGTTGATGTAGAACCCTCCGTGGTGGATGCCCTTCCGCCAAGCTCCTAACAGGCCCCAAGATGGGATCTCATGGATACAGGAAGTTGCGCGGTGGAATTAGGTTTTTGGCCCTGCTCGATCGCTTGGGGGTACGAGGTATATATAGGAGGAAGGAGTACGTCGGTGGAGCTTCGAGAGGCCCACGAGGCAGGGGCGCGCCCCACCCTCGTGACCGCCTTTGTGCCTTTCTTGACGGAGGGTCCAAGTCTCATGGGTCTTATCTGATGAGAAAATCATGTTCCCGGGTTTCATTCCGCTTTGACTCGCTTGATATTATGTTTCTTCAAAACACTGAAATAGGCAAAAAACAGCAATTTCGGGCCGGGCCTCCGTTAATAGGTTAGTCCCAAAATAGTATAAAAGTGGAAAACAAAGCCCATTATAGTCCAAAACAATAGATAAAGTAGCATGGAGCAATCAAAATTATAGATACGTTGAGACGACGCCGATGCTCCAAGGAGCCCTTCATCCATCGCTATGAGTGCCCGATGCCGCTCGCTCGGCCGACGGACATGGTGCATCACCACGGATGCGCAGCGGTCACCGCTGGCCCTTGGCGGAGAACATCAAGTACGCACACGTAAGCACGGTTCAGCATGCCTCGAGTCGCTGAGGATCACCGTCACCGCTAGTCTCGGAGGAGGACGACAGCCTTTTCCTATTGATCGTGGCACCGGCGAGGCTCACAGCAGCCGCCGCCTGGTTTTTGTAACGCGGCTGTGGGCATCGCCACGACGCCGACAATCGACATCGCAGGCGATGTACGGTGCGTGGTCAATGTTACTAGCCTCCGGTCGCTGTGGGCGGCGAAATCGCCTCATCGAATGACTTGGACTCGAGGAGCTGGGACTATCCCGCCAATGTGGACTTGGAAAACCCATGGCATCCGCTCCATCCTTTACCCACCGACTTGGTGCATGGGGACTCCAAGGAGGTTCACCTAGACATACGCATTATCAAGTGCACTTAGAAAACATGTAGTGTGTGTGTGGGCGCTTATGGCCTGTGTCTTTGCCGCTTTTGATTATGTAAGCTTGTCGTTAAACTTGAGTGGCTTTTGCCGCAGTCCTTCCTTTGAACTGCTACTCTTAGTGAGCTGATGTAAGACACTTTGGGTTTCATTTGATAATGGAACCGGGAGGAGCCTCTATTCTTCTAAAAAATACGATTATCAAGTTAAATGTTGATCATTAGTCTTCGCCAATGTAATCCGCTGTCTAAGCATGTGGAGACTTCCATGCAGGATCTTGCTCTATTGGAGTATCGCATGAATAAAAGTGTATCCGCTATGGTTTAGTCTAGAATCTTCCATGTATGAATTTTACTACAAGATCGGTGAAAGACTTATGATGAACCATTTCTTACATCTCCTCCGCCCCTTGCAAGTCATCCCGATTTAATCCCTCCGCCTAGGTGTATAAGGGCATGGTTAATATTACTTAATAGTATAGCCAACTGTTGACTATAAGAAAGTGCCATGTCATCTCAGAGCCAACATGTATAACAATCGATACTCAAAACTAATTTTAAAGATCATTTCTTGCATAGCACAATAAGTGTTATTTCTTCACAAGTTTTGGATGCAGATTGAACAGTTGAACGCTTTTGTTTGCAAAAGATACCTTTTATCTATTTCACCCAGATGTTTGTGAGCTCTAGAGATGAGATAATATCCAAGAAACCTATCGATACCAACACATGAGATGACCCCACATCCTTTGTCAAAATAAACAACTCCCGATCAATGCATTTCACTCTTCGTGCAACGCACGGGAACCTTACTACTATAGATTAGTACGACCAAAATTTGAACTAACATTATATATAGTACGATAAATACTGATGCATGTCACCTAAAATTATATCATTCAAAACTATGTTCAAATACAAATCCAACGATATAGTTTTTGTTGACATGCACTAACATTTTGTCGCTTAAATCTTCAACAAATTCAATGGGGACTAATAAACCACGACCGATGTAGTACAAGTGTAGAGGGCGGTGCTGCACGGAGTCTCACTTCACTCGTGGCGCGGCAAGAAGTCATTATATCACAAAACCCAACCACTCCTAGTAATAAGTGGCCTGGTAAAATAAAATGACAAGCAACCATCACATCCCTCCGCTTTTTTGCATTTCATCTCTACGCTTTACTTTCTCCGTTCATATCCCACACTCGATCCCTAGCTACTACTCCTAGGGCCAGTTCTTTGGCGGCTTCCCAGCTTTATCCACAAGACTAGTCACAAGGAGAGTAACAATAAGGCGCCTCACTCATTTATTTGGGCTTCTAAACTACTACTCATCTCTGGTTTATTCCTCACCATTGTAATTTGTGCTAAATTTTGACCAAAGATTTAACTGATAAAATGTTACTCAAAACACTTAGGTGCAGTGCATCTAGGTGTGTAAGTCATCTTACAAAACCAAATAATCCCAAAACACTTAGGCGCGGTGCATTAACTTCTACCTCGCTTCTTGTTTCTTGACATATCAACCAATAAGAGATAAAGAGGTGCATGCTTTTAATGACTTGAGATATCAAACACGACATGCAAGGGTTAGTTCATTGCATGCAATACTATTAATTACCAAATAAACATTAATGTTTCTTGTTTTCTCCTCCTCCTTGGTCACGTGCACAGCCTAAGATGACTTACTCACCTAGACGGATGGAGTAGTGCATGTGACATGCACTAACATTTCATTAGTTAAATTTATGATCAAAATTTGACACAGATTACAATGGGGACCAATAAACCAGGACGGAGGTAATAGTTATGGGATTACAAATCTAGAAGCCTAAAAGAATCGCCCCGGTACTCCTACTAGTAGTAGTACTCACGTTGGAATCGCTCGCTTCACAAGCTTGACTAGTGTTGTTTTTCTACTTTTACAAAAACCGCATCGAATGTTAAAACGCATTTGCACGCATATAAGTAATAGTAGTACCCTCCGCCTAGGTGTACAAATCTTCCTCCTTCTTGGTCACCGTGCACAACCAAAGATGACTTATTGACCGGACGGAGGGAGTAGAAAGTCCGCAAGCATATAGAGAGAGACGTAGTCCGATAGTATATAGTAAAGTTTGTGCTATATGCACGCATTTGCAAAATGCGAATAATACACAACGCTTCCAAACTTTCCTTTTACATACTTAATTAAGGACGCTAAGAATTCTGAACGCTCGATTTATCATTTGCGCCCCAAAACTAATGAGATCGCTTTACGAAACAAAAATTATACTCCTCCTAAAGCCACGGCGCCGCAGGAGCGCTTATGCGCGCCACGAAAGTGCCCCGCGCGCGGTCGCTTCCAGCTACCGACACAACGCTTCTTCCTCAGCCTCGCAACTCGCGAGGTGTTGATTGGCGGCTTGTCGGCGGGCGAGCGCGATCTCACCAGCAGGTGGTGATCCGCGCCAACAGTACTCCTCCTGGCTGGAAGCGCACCGTCCACGCATCGCCAAGCGAGATGAGGCGCTTGGGCCCGACCGCACTAAGGGCGCCGCACGGTGTCCTCCGCCACCCTCACGGCCCTCGCACGAGCCTTCCGCCAAAGAACCAATTGCTTGACTCTCTCTGGACGCGACATAGATCTCCCTGAAAGCTTGTTGCGCAGGCGCTTCTCTTCCTCGGCCTTCTTCTCCGCTTATTTTGGCGCTCGCTGGAGGCAAAGCCTCCCACAAGGCGACATCCATTTCTTGCCAAAGCTCCTCAAGGCTGGGGCTCGGCGGGCGGCGCGGGCGTTTTCCTCATAGCGGGAGCCGACGATCCTCCGACGCTGCGGCCGGGAGATTGGGAACGCCGACGCCGCCCACCTCGACACGCCACGGTGAGGAGCGGAACGCCGACGCGCCCTCCTCGACTAGTGGCGGCGAGGAACAGAATGGCGACGCGCGCGTCAGCGGGCGAGGAGCGAACACCGACGCGCCCTCCTCAACTAGTGGCGGCGAGGAACGGAACGGCGACGCTGTCAGAAGCGGCGAGGAGCGAACACCGACGCGCCCTCCTCGACTAGTGGCGGCGAGGAACGGAACGGCGACGGTGACCGCCCACGCGGTGCAGCGAGGGGCCTTAGGGCTTGGGAGGCGATGCCATGGTGGTCGACGGAGAGGGAGGGGAGGAGATAGCGGCGAACGTGAACGTGAGGGGAGGAGATAGCGATTTCGTGGGAGGCGCGGTATTTATAGCGAGCAATGGCACACCCACGTAAGATATGGACTGAAGCACCGATTAATCAGGTTCAGCTATGCCACCGACATGTGGGCCAATACACCGCTGGGCCCGTATGTCGCTGACCCAATGCACCTGGTTAAGTAAAAGCTACATGGGCATATTTGTTGGAGTAAATTACGGGGAGCGAAGGTGGAAATATTGCTGGTCACAACGGATTGGACGAGCGTGGGGAGGAGGTCATGCATGCAGATTTTTTCACACGGGTGGAGTGGTGGGACCACGGAGGGAGAAGGAGAGTTTAAGGCATATTGTTTCCACACATGGAGAGGAAAAGATTTGGAGACGAACGGGCTTCCTGCAGGTATGGGAACGGTGCATAATAAGTCATCTTGCATGCCGGGCTAGGTATAGTCTCAAGTCATTAAAACATACACGCCCACACATGTTCATATTTCAAGGTGCACTAAATTATTGCATGCGATGATTAAGGCTGGCCATAATGGTGGTATCTTAGCTGGTATCATGCACACGGAATAGCAAACATGTTGATGTGGCAAAGAATTAAAGAAGAGAGGGGGTTAGAGTAACTAGTGTTCATGCATGCATTGGTAAACACATTTTTGTGAAGAACTACGATTAGTTGAGTACTTTTGCAGACTTCAAAACTATTCCACCGCCTACTATCTTGCTAAGAGTAGGTGAAATTTTGAGTCGAGCCCTTTAAACTAGAAGGGAGGTAGTGGTACTCTAATAGCTAGGTGTGTAAGTCATCTTACTAAAACCAAATATCCCAAAACACGAGGCGCCGTGCATTAACTTCTACATCGCTTTCTTGTTTCTTGACATATCAACCAATAAGAGATGAGGGTGCATGCTTTTAATGACCTCGAGACTATCAAACATGACATGCAAGGTTAGTTCATTGCATGCAATACTATTTAATTAGCAAATAAACATTAATGTCTCTCGCTTTCCCTCCTCCTTGGTCACGCTGCACAGCCTAAGATGACTTACTCACCTAGACGGAGGGAGTATCAACATTCACAATGTCAAATCAATATTTTTACACTCATTATAAAACGTAGTTCTTATACTCATTATAATCAGATTGTAGATATTGATATTTTATATTCTCCGTCATAAAATATTGTCGGAGAAATAGATGTATCTAGATGTATTTTAGTTTTAGATACATCCATTTTATTCATTTTTATGCATAAGTAATTGACGAGGAAGTATAAATTTGGTCGGGATTTCATTGATGCTCAAAGCGTGGAGGGACCGGAGCTTAGGGCTTGCATTGCCGCCTCTACATAGGTATTTCTCTTCATAATCCTGTAATTTTAGAGACTGATTGCGCTTTTGTGGTAGCGCCTCTTGCATCGGGGACTATGACATGTCTGCTATGCGTGACTCAAGATGAAAGCGTTGAGCATCTCGAGTTGATCAACAATCTTCAATTGTCAAAGATTAGCTGCTCGCCAATAAGGTGGCACACTTAATCGCTAAGTATAGCTTTGACAATAGATTAGATGGTATTCTTGTAAATAACGCATCGCCCTGTGGGTGAATATTGTATCGAATGAGTGTACCGTGTGGCTGGTTAATTAATATAAGGTGGTGTTAAAAAGTATATATTTGGTCAAACACTTTGCAAACGGTTGACGGAGTAAAAGGACCGAGGGAGTATCATGCATGCGAGTAGGCAAAAAATTGCTCATTTATAGCCGGTCGAAGTCTCAAAGGGCGCGACACGAGGGAGGCAAAGGTCGGGGAGGCGCGACGGTTGACGGAATTAAGTGAAGTTACATCCACGCTACCGCATGGCGCAAGTAACAGTGAAGCTATACCGCCGTGCCTACGATATGGGTCTAGTAGACATGACATCTAGTGGGTCCCGATAGTTCTCGAGAACTTTGGGGGCTTGCAACCGCTTATCCACCGGCAAGCCAGAACCCCACGCCGTCAAGACGCCTCTACTTGTCCCCGCCTTCTACCTCACAACAGTTCGCCCCATCCGTCCCATCCTTTCACATTAGTTCGCCCCGCTTTTATGGGTACAACAGTTCAACTTCTCCTAACCTCCTCCAAAATCCATGGCCTCCCAAATCTCCATGGTCGCCACTGAGTACCAGGTTAGAGCCATCACCGGCGCATCAGTTCATCGTCATCTACACACGGATCCGCGACGGTGAAAGCATGGCTTGCTCGCTTCCTACGCATGTTCAACAGTTCAACGGATGAGTGGGTCACTGGCTAGATGTTGAGTACACCACAGTCCTGGACGAGAGAAGGATCTAAAGGACTAAGAGAGGAAGAAGCCCGCCGTGATCCAGGTTTGCGACATAACGCTTGCTTGGTCTACCACATATGCCATGCCGACGTTGAGTGCCAGGATTTTAAGAACTTCCTCAAGGACAAAAGAGTGAAATTCACATCAGAGGCTTTAAGAACGACAGAGATGTCCTCGGCCGGATAGGTCTCATTGTAGGCCAGCCCTTCGATCTCCGTAAGGCAAGCCCGGTGTCCTCCTCTCAACCTTCAATGCTGACCTCGGCAGCAGCCATGATTGATCCTTCAGACGCTAAACTCAAGAAACCTCATCACGAAGTTTCATCATGCATGGGAGTCAAGACATTAGATGAAGATCACATCCTGTGACGCAGCAATGGATGCCTACCTTTGTTTAAATATCTACATGGGTTGGATGAAGAAGCAGAGCCCAAAGGTCCGGTTCAAGCAAAGAAGCTGCCATGAAGAGGAAGAGGAAGAGGGACGAGGACAAAGTCGAGGACGTGGACTCGACTCGAGTAGGTGGCAGTGTCGCCGCCATGCTGGTTCTACGCAGTGTCAAGCGGACTAGTTGCTTAGTTTATTTTCAAGGGTGTGTTGTGCCGAGGTCCCAGCAGAACTATGTTTATGTTTTTCTCGTTATTTGAACTCTTTAGTACGTAGAGTAGTACTAGTACTATGTCTTACTACTGTTCTTCTTGCAGTTGGTACTATCGTCAGATCTTCGTGTTCCTACTCTACTTAATACGCTCAACTAGTAGTATAATTTGGGTCACTCGATTTGTGAAAGAAGTTCGACGGAGCGAAGGAAGAAGACGGCAGAAGAGGTGGAAGAAGCCCTTCTAGCCATCCATGTTGCATCAAACGGCTCACATGAGTCGACTGACCCAAATTGCTCCTTCAGATTGCAGGATCCACGTGGCATTCAAGGTCTTGAAGGTAGATTCCGCGTCCGCACCCGGTTTGGGCTCGACGCTCGCACGACCGGCTTCCGCCGCGACAGCCACCACGCGCGCCTCCTTCGCTGGGCGGAGACGACAATGACACGCTAGTTCCTCCTAGCCGCGTGATCGAGCACGCGCTTTTCCTCCTCTTCGCACATCGCATGCATAGACGCTGCCCACCAGCTGCTCGCATGCTTGGCAGCGCGCCGCGACATGGCAAGGAGGGACCGCAGACAACGTGAGCGGTGAGCCTTCGCTTCATGGCACAGGGATGGCGGCGACACGGCGGTGATGGGCGAGAAATTGTTGGCCGGAGTATGCGGGCGCCGCATGCGCAATGCGGGGCGGCATATTGATGAGTGCGCGATAGGAGCTTACTTTAGTTTTATATAAGGTTGGTCAAACTTAAAAGAAAACCATACTAGTACACGTAAACATTAGACTTAGGCAGCGCTTTTATTAATTTTTTTGAAGTTAGTACCACAGCCACGATATGGAATCCTGCAAGCGCTGGAACTGCGGGTCGCTGGTCGATCGAACGGTGCGGCCACCATGTCGCGCCAAGGACATCCACCAACCTTTTGTGTGTGTGAAAACAATCCTCTAATATTACCAAGTTTTTTTCCTGGAAAGTTCTTGACGCTGCAATATTTCCATATATTTGAATTTAGCTCCAGTTTGTGTTTATTTGGATTTGGACGCTTTAGGTGCGCCTACTTTTTTAATACTTATTTTGTGTGTGTGACTGAGAGAGAATGTGTGTATGTGTCCATATGTGTGTTGTATGAAGGGCAATGTGGAGACGGTGTGCGTGTGTGATACGCATATAGAGAGGTGTGAATGTGCAAATGATCATGCATGAGTGAGACATAGATGATGCCGATACGTTGTGTATACATGAGAGAACGGTCTTCTAGTTTACTTGTGTGTGTGTGTGTGTGTGTGTGTGTGTGTGTGTGAGAGAGAGAGAGAGAGAGGAGCATCCAGAACACAACAACCATCTCTCGATTCGTTCATTCTCGCAGACGATCGCATGCAACACATGCATCAACGCGCACATTTTGACACCTCACTGCCCCCGCCCACCTCAAGGCCCGCACAATCTCTTCGTGAATACCCATTTCTCTCCTTAGGTTTGTTTTCGCCAATATCCGACACACACACACACACACACACACACACACACACACACACGCACACGCAGCACAACACACACGCACACTCCCCGAGCACACAAATCATCCCCATCCAAGGTTATACAATGACCACTCGCTTGTGCTTCTTTGCACCCCAACATGCACAACACCTCAATCTTCAAAGAGGGCATCGAGCAGATCAAGACGGCCACCACACCGCTAGAGAATGCGGGTTCATTTGGAAGCAGGTGATGTGACGACGGCCGACCGACTCCTCCCCACCCTCTCTCTCTCTTGCAAAAAATTACCAATCCTCTCTCCCCGCACAAAATTGTCAATCCTCAACCCATGAGATCCTTCTCCTCTCGCCCATGTTTTTCCAGCTCTCTCATCAAACATGTTGTCTCTTCTCCTTCCATGTATACAGAATCCGGATGCACACGATCTCACATATATTACATGTCTCCATCTTTCTCATAGACCTAACTTCTTTCTCTCTCTCTCTCTCTCTCTCTCTCTCTCTCGTTAGGTTTGTCTCCTACTCTCGCCCACATACATACAATCTTTCCCGCCCTATCTGCTCCATCTTCAAAAGCTCTCTCTCGCACGCTTCATTCACACAATGGGATATGTCAAAATGTTGCTTCTATAATGGCTGATGTAGAGTTTTGGTTGTTTTTGTTGCATCCTACAAAGTAATAACTATGAAATGCATTTAGATTCTCATTTGACTGGATTATGTGAGTTTGAGCATGTTGTGAAGTACTATAGACCTTGTATACATCTTGGGATTCACAATGATTGTAACTATTGAATTGTATAGACCATTACATTCAAGTCAATAGCCTAATATATTTATTTCACAATTTCAACAAATGATTAGTTCACTACAAACTAAGAAAACAAATGTGTACTCCTCCATTTTTATTTAAGTCTCACAGATTAGCATTGGTCAAAGTCAAGTTTTGTAAACTCGTAAAGTTAATAACAAAAATATTAACATATACAATAACAAATAAATACCATTAGATTCATTATTGAATGTACTTCCACATCATACATATTTGTTATGGTAAATGTTTATATTTTTATATAAACTTGGTCAAACTTTAGGAAGTTTGACTTCGGTCAAACCTAATATGCAGAGTTTACTACTACTACTCGCTAGTTGCTTAGCCGAATCACTCAACACGCCACACGGGGAGTCTAGTGTCACAAAATTTTGAGGTCGGCGGAAAATCTCCCATGACCCTGATTCTAGCAAAGGAAGTTACCATCATAGCCTTCGAACAGGCCTACGGACGACGCTTGGTAGGGGCTGTTTTCAGAACTTCAGTTCACCCTACCCAACCAACCCCACCCCGCACCCGAGTAGTACACCTGAATACTCCCATTTTCTATCCCCACCGCAAAATAGACTTCTCCACGGCACCGCAGCCTTCGTGCTTCTCCCTTTACATCGGGCGCACTCGCCCACCGCAGCAGCATCTGCTCATCGACGACCTCAGACGCCGACCGAGCCGGTCCACCGTCGCCATCATAGACGGAGCCTCTTCCCCAACATCGCCTTCCACGGTCTCGGATCTGCTTCCTAAGCCGACGCCAAGCGCAGAAGTACCACCGTCGTGGACAATGAACTGACTCCGCTGTTTAATTATGACTCACAGAGGCCGCCACCATCGCTCTCCTCCTCGATTGGTAATGTGTATTGAATCACTTAGCAATACATGTGCAGTTCCAATTTTGTTCATACCTACCCTTCAATTTTCCTTGGTGCTATTGTTCCCGTAAAAGTAATTGGTTATAGCCTCCATTGTCCAACAGAATATCACCGTAATTGTGTGTCGCCATGTATCACGCTTGTGCTTGGTAGGTTTTTCATCCGCAACCTGTAGTGTGGCAAATGATGGAAAGGTTTTAGAACTAGCAAGATGCCCATGCGCTGCACGCATCAAGATGCATTTGTATGAGTAGTTTATCTTGTGGGAGAAAAGGATGAACGAGGGAAGGCCTTATTTGCAACCGAGAGGGTATGGGTATCTTTTCTCAAAATTCCATTTGTTTCCTTCCTATTTGTCGATATAAATCGGACGGCCTATATTGCAAGAAAAAAGTATAGAGAAAAAAGTAGACAGAAAGGAAGTAGAGATAAATATTAAATATAAAATATAAAATAAATATAACCATAGAGAAAAGAGTAGAGATAGCAGAGACGCCGGAAAGGATCGCGCTGCTGGAAAACGCCAGGCGGCGCTTAGTTTTGGCGCCACGGCGTCCGACGCGCTTTATAAAATCAACGCCTCCACCGCTTATGCCTTGCCACCGCCTGCGTTTTGCCACCGCCTTTCCCCGCTTTTTCGGCCACCGCCGCCAAGCCGCTGGAAATTTGGGGATACCGCGTCGTCGCGGATGCGCCGCCTCGCCAATTTCGACACCGCTTAACGAGGTCGCCATGCAGCACGACGCTGGCGGGGCGTGGCGCCTCGGTGGCCTCATAGAACATTGAACTTCCCAACGTGCCGACGCTGAGCGGGCGCAGAGCTCGCGCCTCGCCGCTGCTTAGCACCGACGAGGATCGCCGCGACAACCGGAGGCGGAGCACCGCCTCGCATCGCCGAGATGGACGAGGAAGCCATGGCGCCGTGGCGCCAACACTTCCCGCAGGACATCATCAACGAGCGAAGTTCTACGCGCAAGAGGAGGGCGGAGCGAGCCGCCTATCGCGAGGACAAGCGTAGGCGAAAAGCGGACGCCAATTCAACATGAGGCTAGGAGCAGCGCCGCTCGAACTGGACGAAGATCGGTATCTTCACGCCTACACCGACGCCGAGGAGGACATCACCGAGGAGGAGTCGGACGACGAGGAGTAGTTGAATTATCTTTTTATCTATCTATGCTGAGAACTATCCTCTACTCTAGTATCTACTTTCGATCTCAAGATCAGAATGCTTTTTAAAGCGCCGCTGCTCCGATTCTGTTGGAGATGCTCTAACATGGCGTATTTAGTGCTTTAATGTTGCCCACAAGA
The DNA here is from genome assembly GCA_021605205.1 of Aegilops longissima. Taxonomy (NCBI): domain Eukaryota; kingdom Viridiplantae; phylum Streptophyta; class Magnoliopsida; order Poales; family Poaceae; genus Aegilops; species Aegilops longissima. The sequence continues at coordinate 48,244 of JAHIAM010000121.1, read as the reverse complement.
TGCGCGAGTATTACTAGTAGTATTTTTCTTGCCATGTTGAGATTTTAAACCACGAGTGTGAACATGCAGAGGAGCAATGAAGACCAAACACGGATATTCGGGACATCTTCAAGGAGCGTGGCAAGTTAAAGAGGAGCTGCACCAACTCAGAAACGAGCTTTGTAAGTAACCCCTTTCAATTACTTTCGCTTAGCCTCGTGTTCTTTGATGTGTATATGTTGTAGTTTCGCTTCTCTTAAGCGTGGTGTTCTTCGATGTAATAAGAAGAGTCTTAATCGTCCTAATGCTTTCGCTTTTAACTTGATGTAGGAAGTGGGTGTTCTCACCTTGTAGTCTATTTTTATATTTCTTTTCCTTTTGAATTCACTTCTGAGTTCTGCTTATCCGCTTCTACTAAATGGATCTAGGTTTCTCCGAGTATTGATCTAAAAAGAAGTAACTTCATGTCGATGCGCCTCCTGCAAGGAGGGAAGTATGGTCAACCTCGAGATCATGTTTCCAAAATGAGGCTGGATTACACACAAGGTGCCGCCTCCTAATGATGCCGGATTAGACACAAGGTGCAAATTCCCGATGATGCTGGATTACACACAAGCCGTGGAGTCGCCATTGTTCGTGTCCTCGTGGCATTAGTAAAGGCTGAAAGAAAGCGCAACAGCCCTTGAGAATGTAGCTGAGTTCCCAAGAAGCTTAAAAGAGCAATCGATGCTCTTTCACCCAAGCCAAAGAAGAGATGGAAGAAGCTGTAAATAAGCTAGCAGAGGCAGAGCAGGCTAGGCGCCTCTGCTATCTAAAACTGTTGTCAATACAAAATTTCCTTCATAATAGCTAGGTTCAAATGTTTATCCAACAACATGCCTGTTAGATGTCTCGTGCATCTACCGATGTGGCACAAAATGTTTTTTTCGGTCATGTAATAACAGCAATTACTTTCCAAACAATAATGCATTTAAGCATTGACATGGTATAGTTCACGCAAGCAAGCCCTACATTCCAAGTTCAACTTCCACATCAAACTCATGTTCACAGATATCCGCACATTCATACATAATGTCCACAACCATGATTCACTTCAAAGCCAAAAAATGTGAGGAGAGTTATAAATAAAGAAAACCTCTACTAGTTCATGCTACCAAAGGCGAGCACAACAAGTCAAGACCATGCGTAAATTAATTACTCTATATTTTAGTCATGTTTTCTGTTCTAAATGCCTCGCTGCTCACTGGAGGACGTGTTGCCAGACACGCGCTGATTCAATGAAGGCAAAGGGCAGTCTTAAGCTGGTTGCACGCGGCGAGGAGGCGTGCTCACCGGCCTGCAGCCGAGTGCAGCCTCTTGGTCGGGCGCGCCGGTTCAATGCCTCGCTTATGAGAGGTCGCGTCTGTCGTCGAGCAATCACTCCCTCCATCCTTTTTTGTTTGGGTATAATAAAATCTGCTTTTCCATTCACATTTTACAAGTAAAATTCATGGACAAACTTTGACCCAAAGTACGATGGGGACTAGTAAACCGTAATGGAGGTAGTAGTTTTTTTAATCAAAGAAGGGTTTCCTTCCATTATCAAAACCAACATCTAAATCTAAACCATAGTATTTTCCCTAGAACTACCAGGTTCAACATCTCGCAACATAAACCCATACAACCATACGCCAAGGAGGTACATAGTACTATGAATTCCATTTTCGCCCATACCAATCATTCTAAAACTACTTACTACTTATAACGTGCCATTGAAAATCGGAACTCTTAACCCCGCTTAAAAACGATATTTTAAACGTGGCTACTCGACCGTGGCAACCGGCGATCCACCACGCCCAAGTCGCTCACCGTGGTCCCGACCATCAACTCCTACAAAGGTGCTCCACCACGCACTGCACCCGCTAATGCAGCAATCGTGCGCCTAGGGTTTTAGGGTTTATTTGTTAACGCCGCTTTACGTAACACTCATGTGTGCGTAGACAATGAGAGGTCGATCGCAGGTGTGCGCCTCTTCTTCGTGATATGTACTCCACCGCTTGTCCGTGTCCAAAATATTATAATAACTACTAGTAATGTGCCAATGCATTGCCACACGATCAAAGTAGATTAATACATATTCACCGATTTGATAGAAAAAAGTCTAGTTTTGAAATATATATATCACTAAAAATATGTTATGTTTCACTCAAAATATATTCCTTTGGCGGTTTTGATGAGATAAGGGAGGAATGTTGTTGGTTTCAAGATTCAAGAAGTGGTATATGTCTAATTTCTACTTTACTAGTAAGATGCCCGTATGCTGTACGGAACATCAAGATCTTGTGGGAGAAAAGGATGAACGAGGAAGGCCTTATCTGCAAATGTGGTGAAGAGTGCGGTAATTGTTATATTTTCCTTCCTATCCATCGATATAAATCGGACGACCTACATTGCAGATGGCAGGCCCACCATCATCACCAACTCTATTTTTTATCCCTACTCTTATAAAAGCATTGTCGGTGATGATCGTGTACCTGCCATCCTGCAGAATATAGGCCGTCCGATCTATATCTGACGGATAGGAAGGAAACTATGGCAATTTTGTAAAAGATACCCACACCCCTCTCCACATTTGCAAATAAGGCCTTCCTCGCTCATCCTTTTCCCCACAAGATAAACTACTCATACAAATGCATCTTGATGTTCAGGTAATGCATGGGCATCTTGCTAGTTGTTGCAAAAAGCCCATGTGTGTGTGAGAGAGAGGGAGAGGAGGAGGACGGAGTGCATGTGTGACAAAGACACAAGTAGTGTGTGTGCGATAGGTATCAGCTTAAATGAGGCGATAGTGTGTGTGTGCACGATCGAGAGGGCGGTCTCAAGAAGGGAAGAAAAGCTACATAGATACAAGGAGCGGAGAGAGACATGTATGCGATGGTGGAAGCACGAAAAAGGGTGTATAAACCTATCTAGAGGCTAGCCAATCGATAAATGTTTGTGAGAGAAATACGAGTCGGGAAGGAAAGCGAGAGTTTTGTGTGTGTGAGAGAGAGACGGTAGTCGGGAAGGGGAGTGGAAGCAGGAGTTTTGTGTGTGTGTCTGAGAGAGAGAGAGAGAGAGAGAGAGAGAGAGAGAGAGGAGACGGTAGTCGGGGTTGTCTGATCGGTAAACAAATGAATAATGTCAGTGTGGAATGGAGACGAAAAGGAGACCGCAACAAATTTTGTGTCTACAGGAGAGAGAGACAGAGTAATTTTAGTGGTATGAGTCATATGTAGAGACATATAGGGTGTGTGAGAGAATCCCATAGAGAGAAAAACAAAGTGAAAGACGAGTGGAGACTGTGTGTGTGGCGGTGAAAAAGAAAGCTTAGGTACCGAGTGATACCAGAGAACAGAGAGACGTGAGAGATAATGAAACCGTGTAATGTATAATGATAGGGAGAGTGTGACACTTCTCAAGGGAGACGCTGAGAGACCATGTTTGCAGGATAGGAGAAACATGAAGTGAGCGTATGGGTGAGCGGGAGAAAAGAGAGTGATAGCTACCAAGGAGCATGCATGCTAGAGAGATGGGCGGAAAGGAGGAACAAAAAGGGATTCAAATATTTGAATTCGAGATGATGATACATGTAATCCATACTGAACCAAAATTGATCTATCAAACATGCATACTCATATGAATTCACGCACATCTATGTTATTTAATATGTAGATATTACTGATCCATACATTTTAGTAGAACATAATTTGTTAAATTTTTCAATTCAACCTTAAGATTTCGAGATCGTTGTATTTGTAAATCATATTATACATATAAAGGAGCAGAATTTTGTTGTGCTTTTGAAAGTATATATAAAAAATTGATGTATATAGAATGTAATTCCAATTGAAAATGGATCCCGCCAAAAAAATAGTAGAATACAAACGGGATTCGAATTGAGTTGGCACGGTAAACGCATCGCAAAATTTGAACGAAGCGGGAAAGTCGCAGAATCCCACCAAACCAAAATCTGCGAGATGGAAATCACTACGCCTATCCTCGCCACGCAAAGCCTATCTCGCTGGATTTCTATAGGTTTCGATAGGGGTAGGTTTGTAATTTCACCCAAACGTGACGAACCGCCTCACCCGGATTCATACACGGTGGGCGCTAAAACACAAGGTGCCTCGGCCAAATCGACTCCTCCCGATTCATATTCATACACGGGCGCTAAAACAAACTCTCGCCGGCAAATATTCGTGTATGCGAGATTACCGCCCTATCCCCAACCGACTAATGTTGTTGTGATGTAGTAGAAATTTGAAACGGGGCTAAGTTTAAATTTCTCGATTTGAGACAAACGCGCTCAATACATGGTTCCCCTTCCTCTCTACCTCCCTTTTCCCCATTCGCATTCGTGGGCGCCAAAACACCCTCTCCACCCCACCTCCTCCGTCCGGCCGCCCGCCACCCCATCCACCGCCCCCTCCTCCACCATGCCGGAGCCGATACCCCGACGCCGCCGCCCATTACAAGAGATCGACCTCTCATCCACGCCTTCGACCGATCCTTGCATCCCGCCCTTCGCTTCATCCCCGCTGCCGTCCACCTTGCCGGCGCCGCCCACGACTGCCGTCTCGCCCACCGCGCCGCCGCCACCGCCTACCCTCCTAGATCTGCTTCACGCCGCCGACAGCCATCGCTACCGCAGCACCACAAATTCTCAAAGATATGCGACACGGCGCCGCACTGAGGCGGTACTTCATCAGATTCGCTCAACTTATTTATCGCAGCAAGAAAATAGATCGCCACCGCTTACTCGATTTCTTGTCTTGCTGCGGTTGCCTTTGTCCGGTTTGCACCTTCAGATCCGCCATGGCACGCCAACACTATACTCCCAATGCTTATGGTTTTCCTTTATATTCCACACTAGTTAAATCACAGAGACTAAATTTCAAAATTGGGTCACTGATTTTTCAGAGCTCGCCGAGTTCACCGGTGCGATCCAAGGCTCTGGTGGTTGTGGGGCCTCACGAACAAAGAAAACTCGACGCTGGTGGGGGTGGGGTATGGAGGAACGCAGCGGGGGGCTGGTGGTCCGCCGCATGTCTGCAAGGTGTTCTCAGATGGGAAGAATTAAGAGACGAGGAAGAAGAAGGGTTAGAGACGAGGATCTTCATCCAACCGCCTGAAATGGTCGAGAGACAACTGGAGTTGCATTCTTAATGCGCCTCGTTCATCTTGTGGGCACCGCGAACCAACATTTTATTATCCAAAATCTGCTTGCTCTTCTTTACCATGTTCCTCTTCCGCTCTTCTTCATTATATTTTCTCCGTTTTAAATACAAGTCTTTGTATAGATTCCACCATGGACTACATATGGAGCAAAATGAGTGAATCTACACTCTAAAATGTATCTCGATACATCTGTATGTGATCCATAGTGGAAATCTCTACCAAGACTTATATTTTGGAACGGAGGGAGTATGCTAGTAGTACAAGATGTTCCTTGTAATCAAGATGAGCAGGACATTTGCAGGTAGAGGTCTATACGGTCGGTTGTGATGGACACTTTGAGCCTCTTTGATTCAGAGGATCTTGTAAACATAGGAATAGGATTTGTAGTGGCCTGCCCACTTGAATCCTATAAGAATAGCAAGGAAATGCGCGGAGCTATGTCGCTTTGAGAGTTACATCGATATTAAAAGTACCACACCTTCACTTGAAGAGAGCCGGTATCCGGTTTTCTAGCCGCATCGCAATACTAGCACATATATTCCAGCAAGTTCCACTTTGCTGATTTTACTCGATGCTTAAGGTTTTCCCGTGATATCTACACTATGATCTCGTGTAGCTGCTTTGTGTCGCACTAGCAGCAGTCCACTCTTGAAGCTAAACATCGCAATGACTTACAAAATTGGCACCAAGGCATTGAGTGCCATTCTCGATGCAATGAAACTCATACGGTCCCCACATGTTGACTCTTGTTTAGAATATGATCCTAATGACTATTCTAACCTCGAGGAGTCAAAGGCGATGGCCTGTCCTGTTCACCCATCAAGGTGCCTGCTCTAATTTGGCAATGTTTTATTGATTATGGTATCTTGCATATGTTGTCTTGCATTTCTTCTACTTTGTTGCACCACCATCCGCTTAGTTTACTCATCATATATGTCGAGATGCCATGCCCATCCATTATCAATACATATTCCATCCGCCATCATACCATGTTTTTCACTTAAATGTTGTTTGTGCATCGACATCAAAAGGAAGAGGGTGATTGCCAACCTCAAGGAGCACCAAAGAAAGTCCTTGAAAAACATGGTGGTGCCGAGAAATCAGACAAAGACCCCACTTATATTGGTTGTACAACCAAGGACACAAAACGAGGACCGACTCCAGCAGACTGCACTCCATACTTCACGGCCACACCACTAGCCCCACCACACAAGACCCTGACTCCAAAGAAAAGGTATACCGATTTCATTTGCCATAGCACCAATTGCACTCACGTAAAAATCTCACTCCAAAGAAAAAGTACAAGAAGTCCACCGTCAAGACCTATCCCAACTGCAGAGACGGCCAATTCCTCGCAGATTGGAACCCCATTCCATTTATTCCCGCTTAAAAGACAATGCTTTCAATGTTGTTAGGGACTACGTGCATATATTCCCGTCATGGGAAGATTATTGTGAAGACAAACACCATTTTCACATCTTGTTGTCCAACTTACGTGTAAGTGCTATTATTCATGGTGATTGAATACATCAATGATTTACATTACATTGTTGTAACTAGGCGAGGGTCAATCTGGATAGTCATGACGAGCAAAGCTTGCTTGTGCTTTTCAAGGAAGCATTGCAGAAAGATCGTGTTACCTCGTGAAATCACACTTTGGTGGCAAGTCTATAAACGAATTTCCGTGAAGTCTCCCGTGCTAAATTTAGAAGACATTGAATGGAAAACCTTGTTATGCAATCGTATCGCTCCTGTGATGAGGTACCGTCTATGAAATCACATGACAATTTGAACTTCTACTTTTCGCATGTGCCTTACGGATCTTTTTTGCAGGAAATCTGCTCAAGAAGAATTCGGTTTGAAAAGAACGACAGTGATATCGCAAATATGCTGCCCGCTGCTTTGCTCTTGTTAGTACCTGTTGTCCCAGATCACTATACTTGCATACATACCGTTCATTATGTGACAAGCAGATGCATGAGATCTTGCTTATCAATTGTTCGCCCAAATTATCTGATCCGTATGAATGGTTACATTAGTGTAGAATATATCCAATGCCAATGTTTTTTAGCTCGCATTGTTCTTGTAAGTACATGTTGTCCTTTATCGCTGTACTTATAATGACAGTAGTTGTTCATGTACCATCACTCGCAGCTTATTTTCCTTTGCCTCCATTTTCTACACATCGATCTATATTTACTCTTACCATAAGGTTGGTATCAAGAAGTTTAGCTGTGCATTGCTCTTGGCTGTACCTTTTGCCTCAGATCGCTGCACTTACATTTATAGCTACTTGGTTATGTAGCATCACTCTTCATATTATCTTAAATATTCTCCATTTTTCAGATATTATCACATCTATATTTACTCTTAACAAAATGTAGAATAAAGGCAATGCTTTTGAAGAAGATTCTGTGGTAAACTTCTTGAATTTCCCCCATCAAGATGGACAAGGCCTTTATAGAGCCTGCTCTTCACCAATAATGTAAGTTTGTCCATCTCAAGCCTTCAAACTTTGTTGTATATATTTGGTTAGGCATGACCTAAATAAACTGTTTATTTTTGGTGTTTGCATCAAATTGCTTATTTAAAGTTTATTATGTAGTTCATAAACAAAAGTCTGTCCTTCCTCAATTTAAGTTTTCAGTTGTACAACCAAGTTCCTTCTTCATACCATGTAAATTAAACTATACAGAGCAAGTGATCTTCTTTGCACCGCATGTATGCTTCGTTCTTCATCTCGAATCCAAAGGTGTGGTAAACCTACCCACTACAGCACAATGTCATATTCTGCAATGTCTTAACTATGAACAATGTCATATCATTCTACTATTATTTAAACCGTCTCTACCAATTTGAAATGGTATAAATTGACATCACACTAACCATTGATACTTATGAGTTCTTGATCTGTAATCCAGTGTTATCGTGAAGCTGCCAACTCCTTCATAATGTCATTTCCTGTCATGTCTTGACCTGAACAATACCATATTGTGTTAATGCAATTTTATATTGTGTCACTTTATTCGTCAGTAAGAAATGTGATGAATTGTCAACACCGATACTTTTATGTGCAAACCCCGTCAACCTGCTCGCTTGTTTATCTTTCAGAGTGAGGAAGATATAAGTGTTGAACAAGCGCAGCCTCATCATCTTGCTCACCAAGAGTTTCACAAATAGGCTAACCTTTCTTGAACTCTATTGAAGTGTCACGCTTTTGTATATTATTTTGTCGGCGTGTTTATTTGCAATCGTGGCGATCTTTGATGCCCAAAGTATGTAATCATCATTCGCTTGGGCTTTATTATCATAGTGGTGAACTTTGATGCCCAAAGGATGTAATATGCCGTAATTTCTTTATTGTATAGTCTAGGTTTTTTCTTATTCACGATGCCGCAGTTATTTTATCAGATATATATCCTGTCTTCGCAGTGAAACCGGCAAACCGTAAAATTACGATGCATAATCGGGCCGTTATGCAATCATGATGTAGGTTGGGCCCAAACGCGTCGAACAGCTCACGGCCGGCAAAGAGTCTCGAATGAACCCCGCCCATGATTGTGCGAATCAAATCACGGGCTTTAACAGCCAAAATTGTCTCGGTCCTTGTTTGGCCCAATCGACATCGGCCGCGAAAGCAGTCGATGCAAATCGGGCCGTAGTTAGCCCAACTATATGATGGGCTTTAACAATTAAATTAATATAGGGTCAAATTAATATAGTGCCGAATGTTAAACGGCCCTTAATGTGCCAAACTAATATCAGGCCAAATTACTAAGGGGCCCAAAAGCATAGTGTCCAGCTGTCGGGTCAATTTGATATGGGCCATAATTGAGCCCAAAGCTCTTAAAGGGTCGGACCGATCTGGGCCGTAATTTGGCCCGTAATGTGTAGGCTTATAACGGGTCGGATCTCATATGGGCCAATTTAGGCCCGGACGTGGCAGGTCGGACGATATGGGCTGCATTTGGCCCAAAACATGGCAGCTAGTTAATGGGCCGCCTACTAGGGTCCTCAAAATCTTGTGGGCTTACAAATGGACCGCCCATTAATGTTTGGTGAAATTGTGGGTTTTAGTCGGGCCGCCCATTATGATCCGCAAGAATCTTGTGGGTTTTACCGGGCCGCCCATTATAGCACACAAAAATCTTGTGGGCCTTTAGTCGGTCGGTCCATTATGGCCCGCAAAATCTTGTGGGTTTTACCGGCCGCCCATTATGGCCCGCAAAATCTCGTGGGCCTTTAGTCGGGCCGCCCATTATGGTCCGCAAAATCTTGTGGGTTTTAGTCGGGCCGCCCATTATGGTCCGCAAAACTTGTGGGTTTTTAATTGGGCCGCCCAATTAAACTTGTTAGCCGTACACGGTCGACATATCATAGGCGCTTCAAATGAGTGGATGACATCTGTCCCAGCCGTGAGTCGACACGCAGTTTCTCCACCAATGATGATTTTACATGGAAAATCCTCATTGGTCGGGTTGTTAACGGGTTATCGGATCCAAACCCGACCCGATAGCTCAACGGCGTTCCGCTACGGTGGATGCCACGGTCGGTCACCCTTGACGAAAGCACTTCTATGATGCGCGATTTATCGTCATGGAAGTGACACTCCGATGATGATAATTTTGTAATGTCATGGAACACTTCTACGACAAAGATGTATGACTATCTTGATTCTGGCTATAAATTTGTCATGGATGTACATGCATGACAAAAACGCGACCTACTCGACAAACACGTATCATCACGGAAGTGTATTTTTTTGTAGTGCATATGGTTGTCGCTTATTGTATGCAATGCAATCGCTTCAGTAATGCTTTACTTTATCACTAAGTGGTAGTGATAGTCGAGAAGCATAAGTTGGCTAGACGACAACGATGCTACGATGGAGATCAAGGTGTCGTGTCGGATTTATGGTGATCATGACGGTGCTTCGAGATGGAGATCACAAGCACAAGATGATGATGGCCATATCATATCACTTATATTGATTGCATGTGATGTTTATCTTCTATGCATCTTATCTTGCTTTGATTGACGATAGCATTATAAGATGATCTCTCACTAAATTATCAAGGTATAAGTGTTCTCCCTGAGTATGCACCGTTGCGAAAGTTCTTCGTGCTGAGACACCACGTGATGGTCGGGTGTGATAGGCTCTACATTCAAATACAACGGGTGCAAAACAGTTGCACACGCGAATACTCAAAGTTAAACTTGACGAGCCTAGCATATGCGATATGGCCTCGTAACACCGAGACCGAAAGGTCGAGCGTGAATCATATAGTAGATATGATCAACATAGTGATGTTCACCATTGAAACTACTCCATCTCACGTGATGATCGGACATGGTTTAGTTCATTTGGATCACGTGATCACTTAGAGGATTAGAGGGATGTCTATCTAAGTGGGAGTTCTTAAGTAATATGATTAATTGAACTTAAATTTATCATGAACTTAGTACCTGATAGTATTTTTCTTGTCTATGTTGATTATAGATAGATGGCCCGTGTTGTTGTTCCGTTGAATTTTAATGTGTTCCTTGAGAAAGCAAAGTTGAAAGATGATGGTAGCAATTACACGGACTGGGTCCGTAACTGGAGGATTATCCTCATTGATGCACAGAAGAATTACATCCTGGAAGCACCTCTAGGTGCCAGACCTGCTGCAGGAGCAACACCAGATGTTATGAACGTCTGGCAGAGCAAAGATGATGACTACTCGATAGTTCAGCAGCTATGCTTTACGGCTTAGAACTGACCTCAACGACGCTTTTGAACGTCATGGAGCATATGAGATGTTTCAGAGTTGAAGTTAATATTTCAAGCAAATGCCCGGATTGAGAGATATGAAGTCTCCAATAAGTTCTACAACCTGTAAGATGGAGGAGAATAGTTCACAAGGAGCATATACTCGTAATGTCCGGTATAACAATCACTTGATTCAACTAGGAGTTAATCTTCCGTGATGATAGCATCATTGATGTAATTCTTCAATCATCGCCACCAAGCTACAAGAGCTTCGTGATGAACTATAACATGCAAGGGATGGATAAGACGATTCCCGAGCTCTTCGCAATGCTAAAGGTCGTGGAGGTAGAAATCAAGAAGGAGCATCAAGTGTTGATGGTCAACAAGACCACCAGTTTCAAGAAAAGGGCAAAGGTAAGAAGAAGGGGAACTTCAAGAAGAACAAAGAAACAAGTTCATGCTCAGAGAAGAAACCCAAGTCTGGACCTAAGCTCGAGATCGAGTGCTTCTACCGCAAATGATCGGTCACCGAAGCGTAACTGCCCCAAGTATTTTATGGATAAGAAGGATGGCAAGGTGAACAAAGGTATATGTGATATACATGTTATTGATGTGTACCTTACTAATGCTCGCAGAGCACCGGGTATTTGATACTGGTTATGTTGATAATATTTGTAACTCAAACAGTGACTACGGATTGCCGAAGATTGGCTAAGGACGAGGTGACGATGCGCTGGGAAATGGTTCCAAAGTCGATGTGATTGTGGTCGGCACGCTACCTCTACATCTACCTTCGGATTAGTTTTAGACCAATAATTGTTATTTGGTGCCGCCGCTGAGCATGAACATTATATCCGGATCTTGTTTGATGCTAGACGGTTATTCATTTAAATCAAAGAATAATGGTTGTTCTATTTATATGAGTAATATCTTTTATGGTCATGCACCCTTGAAGAGTGGTCTATTTTTGTTGAATCTCGATAGTAGTGATACACATATTCATAATATTGAAGCCAAAAGATGCAGAGTTGATAATGATGGTGCAACTTATTTGTGGTAATCGCCGCTTAGGTCATATTGGTATAAAGCGCATGAAGAAACTCCATATCGATGGACTTTTGGAACCACTTGATTATGAATCACTTGGTACTTATGTAACCATGCCTCATGGGCAAGATGACTAAAACGCCGCTCTCCTAACTATGGAGCGAGCAACAGATTTGTTGGAAATCATACATACAAATGTATGTGGACCGATGAATGTTGAGGTCACATGGTATCAAGTTATTTTCTCACCTTCACAAATGATTTAAGCAGATATGGGTATATATACTTAATGAAACATAAGTCTCAAACATTTGAAAAGTTCAAAGAATTTCAGAGTGAAGTTGAAAATCATCGTAACAAGAAAATAAAGTTTCTACGATCCGATCGTGGAGGAGCATATTTGAGTTACGAGTTTGGTCTTCATTTGAAACAATGCGAATAGTTTCAAGAACTCACGCCACCCTAACACCACAACAGAATGGTGTGTCCGAACGTCAGAATCGTATTTTTACTAGATATGGTGCGATCTATGATGTCTCTTATCGATTTACCGCTATCGCTTTGGGGTTATGCTTTAGAGACAGCTTGCATTCACATTAAATAGGGCACCATCGAACTGCTGAGACGATGCTTTATGAACTGTGGTTTGGCAAGAAACCAAAGTTGTCGCTTTAAAGTTTGGGGCTGCGATGCTTATGTGAAAAGCTTCAACCTGATAAGCTCGAACCCAAATCAAGAAATATGTCTTCATAGGATACCCAAAGGAAATCATTGGGTACACCTTCTATCATAGATCCAAGGCAAGACTTTTGTTGCTAAATTTGGATCTTTTCTAGAGAAGGAGTTTCTCCAAAGAAGTGAGTGGAGGAAAGTAGAACTTGATGAGGTAATCGTACTCTGCCCCTTATTGAAAGTAGTTTATCACGTAAACCGGTTCCCGTGACACCTACACCAATTAGTGAGGAAGTTAATGATGATGATCATGAAACTTTAGATCAAGTTGTTACTGAACCTCGTAGGTCAACCAGAGTAAGATCCGCACCAGAGTGGTACGGTAATCCTGTTCTAGAGGTTATGTTACTAGACCATGACGAACCTATGAACTATGAAGAAGCGATGGTGAGCCCAGATTCCGCAAAATGGATTGAGGCCATGAAATCTGAGATGGGATCCATGTATGAAAACAAAGTTTGGACTTTGGTTGACTTGCCTGATGATCGGTCAGCCATTTAGAATAAATGGATCTTCAAGAAGAAGCCTGACGCTGACGGTAATGTTACTGTCTATAAAGCTCGACTTGTTGCGAAAGGTTTTCGACAAGTTCAAGAGATTGACTATGATGAGACTTACTCACCCGTAGCGATGCTTAAGTCCGTCTAAATCATGTTAGCAATTGCCGATTTTATGATTATGAAATTTGGCAAATGGATGTCAAACCGCATTCCCGAATGGATTTCTCGAAGAAGAGTTGTATATGATGCAGCCGAAGGTTTTGTCGATCCAAAGGAGCTAACAAAGTGTGCAAGCTCCAATGATCCATTTATGGACTGCAAGCCTCTCGGAGTTGGAATAAGCACTTTGATAGTGTGATCAAAGCATTTGGTTTTTATGCACTTTTGGAGAAGCCTCAGATTTACAAGAAAGTGAGGGAGCTCAGAGCATTTCGATATTATATGTGGATGACATATTACCGATTGGAAATGATATAAAATTTCTGGATAGCATAAAGGGATACTTGAATAAGAGTTTTTCAATGAAGGACCTCGATGAAGCTGCTTATATATTGGCCATCAATATCTATAGAGATAGATCAAGACGCTTAATTGACTTTCACAAAGCACATGCCTTGACAAAGTTTTGAAGAAGTTCAAATGGATCAAGCAAAGAAAGGGTTCTTGCCTGTGTTACAAGGTGTGAAGTTGAGTAAGACTCAATGCCCACCACCGCAGAAGATAGAGAGAAGATGAAAGATGTTCCTATGCTTCAGCCATAGGCTCTATCATGTATGCAATGCTGTGTACCAGACCGACGATGCTTAGCAATAAGCTTGGCAGTAGGTACCAAAGTAATCCAGAGGGATCACCGACAACGGTCAAGAATATCCTAAAATACCGAAAAAGGACTAAGGATATGTTTTCGCTTATGGAGGTGACAAAGAGCTAGTCGTAAATGGTTACGCCGATGTAAGTTTTGACACCGATCCGGACGATTCTAAATCGCAAACCAGATACGTGTTTATATTGAACGGTGGAGCTGCGTCATTGGTGCAGTTCTAAACAAAGCGCCGTATGGATCTACATGCGAAGCGGAGTACATAGCTACTTCGAAGCAAAGAAATGAAGGAGTCTCGATGAAAGAGTTCATTACCTATCTAGGTGTCATACCTAGTGCATCGGGACCAATGAAGATCTTCCGTGACAATATCGTGCAATTGCTTGGCAAAGGAATCCAGATTTCACAAGAGGACCAAGCACATCAAGAGACGCCTCAATTCCATACGGAACCAAGTCCGTGGGAAACATAGAGATTTGCAAGATACATACGGATCTGAATGTTGCGCACCCATTGACTAAGCCTCTTCCACGAGCAAAACATGATCAAGCACCAAGGCTCCATGGGTGTTAGAATCATTATCGTAATCTAGATTATTGACTCTAGTGCAAGTGGGAGACTGAAGGAAATATGCCCTAGAGGCAATAATAAAGTTATTATTTATTTCCTCATATCATGATAAATGTTTATTATTCATGCTAGAATTGTATTAACCGGATACATAATACTTGTGTGAATACATAGACAAACAGAGTATCACTAGTATGCCTCTACTTGACTAGCTCGTTGATCAAAGATGGTTATGTTTCCTAGCCATTGACATGAGTTGTCTTTTGATTAACGGGATCACATCATTAGGAGAATGATGTGATTGACTTGACCCATTCCATTAGCTTAGCACATGATCGTTTAGTATTCTGATATTGCTTTCTTCATGACTTATACATGCCTATGACTATGAGATTATGCAACTCCCGTTTACCAAAGGAACACTTTGTGTGCTACCAAACGTCACAACGTAACTGGGTGATTATAAAGGTGCTCTACAGTGTCTCCGAAGGTACTTGTTGGGTTGGCGATTTCGAGATTAGGATTTGTCACTTCATTGCTCGGAGAGGTATCTCTCGCCCACTCGTAATGCACATCACTATAAGCCTTGTAAGCATTGCAACTAATGAGTTAGTTATGGATGATGTATTACGAATCTAGTAAAGAGACTTGCCGGGTAACGATATTGAACTAGGTATTGAGATACCGACGATCAATCTCTCGCAAGTAACATACCGATGACAAAGGGAACAACGATGTTGTTATGCTGCTCACCAATAAAGATCTTCGTAGAATATGGGAGCCAATATGAGCTTCCTGTGTTCCGCTTATTGGTTATTGACCGAGACGGTCTCGGCCATGTCTATATAGTTCTCTAACCCGTAGGGTCCGTGACGCTTAAAGTTTGATGACAGTTATATTATGAGTTTATATGTTTTGATGTACCAAGATAGATCGAGTCCCGATGTGATCACGGACATGATGAGGAGTCTCAAATGGTCGAGACATGAAGATTGATATATTGAAGCCTATATTTGATATCGGAAGTGTTCCGCGATAAATCGGGATTTTCCTGAGTACCGGGGTTACTGAACTTCGGGGTTTAATGGGCCTACATGGGCCTTAGTGGGAGAAGAGGAGGCGGCCAGTAGGCTCAGGCTCCCTCCCTCTAGTCCGAATTGACAAGGAGGGGCGGCTACGATGAAGCCATGTACCTAGGGTAGGGTCATGGACCCATCCAAGGTACCTCCCCAAGGACATCTCTTGAAGAAACTACTTTTCAATGACCGAAGGATTCCAATGATGCACCTAAAGACACTGACCATGAAGCCAACCACTGACCGCCAGAGATCTACAAATACCAGCATGCAAACGGTCGGTCATTAAGTGGCTTTATGGCCATCATAGCACTTTATGTAGGACGCTACCAAGAACTCCCTATCTTAATGTACCTTAATCCTCTGATAATCGAGGGCCGGAGGGGTCCGCGAACTCTATATAAGCCACCCTCCTCAGGTAAAGGGTTCGCACCTTGTAACTCATACGCATTAATACAAATGACCGCCTCCCGCTTCGAGACGAGGGCTGTTACTTCCTCCGAGAAGGGCCTGAACTCAAAACATCTTGCGATACAACTACTCCATAGCTAGGATCTTTCCTCCATACCTACCCCCATTCTACCTGCCGACTTAGAACCACGATACTGGCGCCCACCGTAAGGTGTGTCTTAGCGACTTGTTGGAGAAGGCAGTTTTTCCGATCTCCTTCATCATGGTTTCGTGGAGTTTTGGCTGAGGGCCGCGAGATCCGCCTCGCACGCCACGCTCATCGCCGACGACTCCGCTTGGCTTCAGGAGGCTCCACTCGACGCGGACGGTTCCCCATCCGCTGGGCAACGACTGCAGCAGGCGTCCACAAGGCCCTTCCTCGCGCAACTGTCGACCCAAGATCGGTCGGCCTCGTGGTCGCCCTCCCTCCTGGGCCTCGCCGTGCAAGCGCCCGGCCGGTCGAGGCTTCAGCCGTGGTGAGGCATGCGGTGGCCCGCCACCGCCACACCCCAAGTCGCGTAATCGAGCCCGATTTAATCTCTACTACCTGCTCGATCGATCGATCGGTTCAGCAGATCGTGATCCGAAAAGCGACAAAGAGGATCCAGCGCGGAAGTCCCGATGGTCGATGGGCCACGCAGTCCACC
The DNA here is from genome assembly GCA_021605205.1 of Aegilops longissima. Taxonomy (NCBI): domain Eukaryota; kingdom Viridiplantae; phylum Streptophyta; class Magnoliopsida; order Poales; family Poaceae; genus Aegilops; species Aegilops longissima. Next base: position 31,472 of record JAHIAM010000121.1, on the reverse strand, counting down.
CGCTTTCCTCGCCGACGGTGGCGACGACAAGGGCGGCCCGTCGCAAGCCCATGAAGAGTACTTGCCCGAACCACTCACTTCGCTGCAGAAGGAGGAGCTTCGCCACCGGAACATGGATGCACTTCACACTCCTATCATTGGGGAAACCCCCGAGGCCCGCGGCTTTAGAAGACGCGTGCCAATAATAATCTTATTAAGCGCACTCGACCGAAAATCTCCAATGAAAGTGCTCGACTAACGAGCGCAATAACGGGTCCCATCGTCCACCGACGCCAACTCTTTCCACAATGCACTCAGTATACCGAACTCCCATTCGTAATCTAGCAGCTACAGCCCAGATAGCAGTAGTCCATTCAGCCTTCCCAAATGAGGTCGGGCAGAGGCTTGCTCCGATCGAGATTTGCTCTGGGCAGCATGAGATCAAAATTCAGTCAGATCGTTAGTCATGAATAGGATTCACAAAAGAGATCCGCTGCCGCTGAATACAGTCCAATGGGCTCATAGCTCCAAGATCGCCCCGAGGCGTGAGGGACATGGAGGTCAGGCGGATTAGTATGAGGACCGATTCGATCGTGATGATCGACGCCGAGTGCCCACTCCTCCCCAAGGGGTGGGTCAGACGCTTTTGACAAATAGGATGACAGACGCCATCACAAAGAAAGCATGAAGGATTCCAATGAACCTGTGGAACCAGTGCTTTGATGCGAGATCCATTATCGTTCAAGGTTTGGTCGACAGGAACAGAGCTCACCGAGAAGGTGACAAAGATGTGACCACCAGCAGCAGAGTACACGTCTCAGGACCAGAGTGTTTTAGCAGAGCCATCAGGTCATGTGATTCCTCCCAACTTCAAAGTTGGCGATCGAGTCAAGAAGTTCACTGTGAGTTCAAGCCGGATACTTGGCTTGAGGACTACCGAGTGGCTGTTCAGATTGGCGGCAATGATGAAGTGGCCATGAAACACCTGCCTCTTATGTTGAGGGCTCACCAGGCATGGTTGAACCAGCTTAGCACCCAAAGAGCATTTACACTTGGGAAGATCTTGCCCGAGTGTTTGTCAGACATTTGAAGGAACTTGCAAGCGCCAAAGGGGGTTGACAGAGTTGCGCGTGTGTGCGAAGTCTAATGGAACTCGAGGATTACATCCAGAGATGGATCACATTGCATCACACGGTAGAGAATGTATCTCGATCATCAGCAAAGATGTGCCTTCAAGGAAGGCGTTAAGAATGTAGAGTTAAGTTTGAAATTTGGTCGGACCGAGATATGACCCCGAGTCAAATGATGGAGATTGCCACCAAGCACGCCTAACGGTGAAGAAGAGGATCGGCCCGAGTGGCAAGTACAAGTCAGCCACTAATGAAACCGGGAGGAACTCCACTGAAATGTAAGGAAAGCCGAGCCACCGCTTCCCGGAGAATCCTTGGCCAGAATCTGTGAAAGTTCAAGGGGAAACCCAAGGGCCTTGGAACCCCAAGAAGGTGAAAGACCAAGATGGGAATGATGTATTGACTTGCCATGTCACATTCACACGAAAAAGATGAAGAGGGTAAACTCATTTACCCAAAGCATACCACTCGACAAAGGTCGGCTCTTGATTCAAAGTAGCCCAGGGAAGCACCCAAGGATAAGGAGAAGGAGTCTGACAAACTTGAGGACAAGGAAGATAGTGATGGTGGATACCCCTGTGTCAATTCCACTCGATGATTTTTGCCGACGTTGAAAGCAAAAGTCCATTGAAAGTTATCAACCGAGAAGTGAATATAGTCGCCCGGCGACACCCGCTTATTCAAATGGTCACAGATCGCCATCACGCTCGACCACCCGATCACCCGACACATAGCCACCCCGGGAGGCAAGATTTGGTGGTCGACCCACCGTCAAGGCACTCGACTAACTAAATTTTTGATGGATGGCGGCAAAGTATTCTAACATACTATATGCGAGACGCTGAAAGGGATGGGCATTCCGATGTCCGCACTCAAAGACCAAAGAACATGAGCTTCCATGGGGTCATTCCTCGAAAGAAGGTCGAGTCACCGCCAAATTGCTCTCGATGTGGTTTTTGGTGATTACAAGAATTTTCGTAACGAAAAGTTGACTTTGAGGTCGTGGATTTCCAGAGCGCTTATCACGCTATTCTATGAAGGCCGGCGTATGCACGTTTCATGGCTCGACCATGTTATGTATACCTCAAACTTAAGATGCCAGCCCCAAAGGTGTGATCACTATCACCGCAATCGGAAGAAAGCGTAAGAGTGTTTTCAAAGGCTCTAAGATCACTGATGCTCGATGGCAGTGGTAGAGCGCAAGAGTAGCAGAAAACTACAGACCTGAAAGATTTGTTGCAGCCAAGAAGCCCGCCACTGAGTCAAGATTTCACCGTCCGTGAGACGTAAACCGATTCACATTCACCCGACCGATCCCAATGCTGTCCGACACACATCTCAACAACACTGACTCCAAATAGGAAGAAGCGCCATCCAGTTCCTCCGTGAGAACTAGGACATCTTTGCATGGAAGCCCGCGACATGCCGGGTGTTCCTGTGGATCGGCCGAGCATCGCTTCACGAGTCGACTCAAAAGTTAAACCTGTCAAAGAACATCTTCGACGGTCCGCCCGTCTGTAAGAGAAAGGCCATTGGCAAGGAGGTGGCTCGGCTTTGCAGCAGAGTTTATCCGAGAGATTTACCACCCGAGTGGCTCGCCAATGTTGTCATGGTCCCTAAGAAGGACAAGTCACTTCGCATGTGCATTGAATTCAACATATCAATCGGGCCTGCCCGAAGATCATTTTCCTCTCCCCAAGATCGACCAAATAGTCGACTCGATCGCGGGTGTGAGCGGTTGTCTTTTTAGACGCCTATTCCGCTTACCATCGATCCGTCTCAGATGGACCCGACAAGATCAAAACAGCTTTCATCACTCCATTCGGTGCTTCGTTATGTCACCATGCCATTCGCCTCAAGAATGCCGGAGCCACATTCATGAGGATGATTCGTAAGTGTTTGCTCACCAAATCAGTCGGAATGTGGAAGCATACATGGATGATATTGTGGTCAAGTCATGGAAAGGTTCCGACCTGTGACCGACCTTGTCAAACATTTGCCAATCTCGTGGAGGTATGATATCGCTTAATCCATCAAAGTGCACATTCGGAGTTCCCGGGAAGTTACTCGGCTTTCGCTTCCGAACGAGGAATCGATGCCAACCCAGAAAAAGTTGGCACTATATCTAATGAAACGCGACTGCATGTGCACGATGTCCGTAAGCTTATTGGATGCTTGGCCGCTTAAGTCGATTCATCTCTCGCCTCGTGAAAAGGCATTGCCTCTTTACCGATCGATGAAGAAGTCGACAAGTTCGAGGACTCGGTCGATGCAGCAATTGCAGAGCTAAAAGCTCGCTTCCATCCAGCCGGTGCTTGTTGCCCTAATCAGAAGGAGCCTTTGCCGCTTTACATTCCAGCCACAAAGACAAGTCGCCGCGGTCGAAAGGGAAGAAGAAGGAAAAGCCTTCAAAGTTCAATACCAAAGATATTATCTTTTCAAGTATCGACCCCATCAAAGCAAAGATACCTCATTATCGAAGCTTGTTTATGGATTTATATGACCGCGAAGAAGGTTGCTCATTACTTCTCGATCATTCCATTACAGCCGCCACGACGCCCATTGTCGAGATTCTGCACAACAGAGATGCAACTGGTCGAGTGGCTAAATGGGCGATTGAACTCCTTCCCTTGATATCAAGTTTGAGGCAAAGAAAGCCATCAAGTCCCAAGCAAGAGCAGATTTCATCGCCGAGTGGATCGAATAAAGAACTACCGACTCAAGTTCACTCGAGCACCGACCATGTCCTTTGATGGTTCCAAGATGTCAATGATTCCGTGTGGGTAGTGTTGGTTTCCGAGGAGACAAGCTTAGATATGTGCTCCAGATTCACTTTGATTCTTCCAACAATGAAGCGAATACGAAGCACCGTTGTATGGGTTATGATGGCTATTTCACTCGGCGTCTGTCGCCATGGTCTATGGCGACTCAGATCTAGTGGTTAATCAAGTGATGAAGGAGGGCTCAAGTCCAAACCATGACTCGGTTATTGAAATGCAAAGAGGAAGCTAGAGAAGAAGTTCGAGGGGTTAGAGCTCATCATGTACCCCGACCGAAAAATCAAGCTGGATGATTTGGCTAAAATAGGGTCCAAGAGGGAAGCTATTCCCATGATGTGTTTTTGGAGCACATCCACACACCGCCGGCTTTCAAGAGGATCCTTTCACCAAGAAGCTCCATAGCCAAAAAGTGCCACCGATTCGACCGTTGAGGTCCCAAATGTGGTCGACCGATCATGGAAGTCGTGGTCATCACTCCCGATCGACAAAGGCTGCACATCGATATATCCTAAAGAAAGAGCTCCCTGAGAACGAAGAAGAGGCTCGACAGATCGTCCGCCGATCCAAGGCCTTTACCGTGATCAAGGGACAGCTTGTATAGAGAAAGCGCGATCGAGTCGGCCGTAAATGCATAACACCGTAAGAAGGTCGATAATTCTTGGTGATATCCACTGGGACCTGTGGTCATCATGCGCCCTTCTCGCACCATTGTGGCTAAAGCATACCAAGCGGATTTTATCGCCAAAAGCAAATGAAATGGCAAAGGAAATAGTCAACAAGTGTGAAGGATGTCATTTATTACAATATGTCGCACAAACCCGCTTCAGCCTTTTAAAGACCATTCCACTCGTCTGCCCTTCGCTGTTTGGGGATTGATATGATTGACCATCGAGAACTGCGTAAGCGCTTCACTCACTTGCTAGTGGCAATGACATAGTTTACAAAGTGGATCAAGCTGTTTATCAAGAATCTCGGCGCGCAGTAATCGCTATCGCTTTCATCGAGAGTTGATATTCAGATATGGAGTTCCGCATAGCATCATCACGTAAAATAGGTCAAACTTCGATTCCGACAAATTCAAAGCCTTTGCGCCTCAAGGCACGCGAAGTCGACTATGCTTCAGCTTGCTCACCCACAATGAATGGACAAGGTAACGAGCAAACGGTCTAATTTCAAAGGATCGAAACCCCGCCGATGCGTGATCTCAAGCATGCAAAGCAGAGCGTGGTCGACGAACTTCCATCGCTTCTCGGGATTGAGGACCACTCCTAATCGGCCGATCGAGAACTCCATTCTTTCGGTCTATGGAGCTCAAGCTCGTTCGAAAGTGACCTGCTTCACAATGCACCTCGAGTCGAACTCTACTCAAGATGAAGCGGAGCAAGCCCGATAAGATGCAGTCGACCTCCTAGAAGAGGAGAGAGATGGCCCTGATCCGCTCGACCATCTATCAGCAGGATTTGCATCAATTCCATGCTCAAAATGTGAAGAGCCGAACCTTCCAAGAAGGAGACTTGGTCCTCCGAGTGGATCAACAGAACCACACAAGCTCGCTTCCCACTTGGGAAGGTCCTTCATCGTCACCAAAGTTCTCCACAATGGAGCATACCATATTTACAACGCCGATCGCTGATTGATGAGCCCCGAGCTTGAATGCGGAGCTGCTCCGCCTTTTATACTTAAGTACTCACCGGTGAGATGTAATAAAAGTACTGTAGTTTGTTTATCAAGACAAGAATGTTATAATTTTCCCAAAGGATTGTTATTATTTTTGTTTACATGAGAAATTCCCCAAAGCAGGTGGCTTAGCCGAACCTGCTTCGCCTAAGTCTATAAAAAATCCTCGCCGAGTGGAGAGCCACCTCCCACTGGGGCTTAGCTGCGAATCCGCTTCACTTAAGTACTTGAAAATCCCACCGAGTGGTGAGCCAGCCTCCCACTCGGGGCTTAGCTGAGTCCAAGTACTCGCCAAGTGTTTGAAATCCCACCGAGTGGTGAGCCAGCCTCCCACTGGGGCTTAGCTGCAGTCCAAGCACTACTAAGTGTTTAAAATCCCACCGAGTGGTGAGCCAGCCTCCCACTGGGGCTTAGCTGCAGTCCAAGTACTCGCTATGTTTAAAATCCTACCAAGTGGTGAGCCAGCCTCCCACTGGGCTTAGCCGCAGTCCAAGTACTGCTAAGTGTTTAAAATCCCACCGAGTGGTGAGCCAGCCTCCCACTGGGGCTTAGCCGCAGTCCAAGTACTCGCCAAGTGATTAAAATCCCACCGAGTGGTGAGCCAGCCTCCCACTCAGGGGCTTAGCTGCAGTCCAAGTACTCGCCTAAGTATTTAATACAATGTGCGCTTTGTAAGGACGACGGGGTACAGATTGACTGCTGCCTTCTCCTTCAGAGCTACGACACAAAAAAAAATTCCTCCCACTCGGAGGCTTAGCTGCAGTCCAGTACTTGCCTAAGTTTGAAAATTCCAACCGAGTGGAGAGCAAACCTCCCACTCGGGGGCTTAGCTGTAGTCCAGTACTTGCCTAAGTACTTAAAATCCTACCGAGTGGAGAGCAAACCTGTTGGGGAACGTAGCAGAAATTCAAAATTTTCCTACGTGTCACCAAGATCTATCTATGGAGAAACCAGCAATGAGGGGAAGGAGAGTGCATCTACATACCCTTGTAGATCGCTAAGCGGAAGCGCTCAAGAGAACGGGGTTGAAGGAGTCGACTGCCGTGATCCAAATCACCGGAGATCCTAGTGCCGAACGGACGGCACCTCCGCTGCTCAACACACGCACAGCCCGTGACGCCTCCCATGCCTTGATCCAGCAAGGAGAGAGGGAGAGGTTGGGGAAGACTCCATCCAGCAGCAGCACAACGGCGTGGCGTGGTGGTGGTGGAGGAGCGTGGCATCCAAGCAGGCTTCGCCAAGCACCACGAGAGAGGAGGAGAAAGAGAGGTAGGGCTGCGCCAACATGAGAAGAACTCATCTGCTGGGCAGCCCCAAAACCTCCACTATATATAGGGGAGAGGGGGCTGCGCCCCACCTAGGGTTCCACCCCTAGGGCGGCGGCCAGCCCAAGATCCCATCTAGGGTCGGCCAAGGGGGAGGAGTGCTTCCCAAGTCAAGTGGAGGCCCTCCCTTAGGGTTTCCTCTCCCATGCGCATGGGCCTTGGGGGCTGCACCAGCCCATTAAGGCTAGGGCGCCCCACACAGCCCATGCTGCTGTATTGGGATGGAACATTTTCCACCTCCGGACCCTCCGAATCCTCCGAACCTTCCGAAGCTTCCTGACAATACCGAAAACCCAAACTTTTCCTTTGAACCCAACAACAACTTTCCATATATAAATCTTTACCTCCGACCATTCCGAACTCCTCGTGACGTCCGGGATCTCATCCGGACTCAACAACATTCGCAACCACATACAAACTTCCTTTATAACCCTAGCGCCATCGAACCTTATGTGTAGACCCTACGGGTTCGGGAACTATGCGCATATGACCGAGACGTTTCCCGTCAATAACCAACAGCGGATCTGATACCCATGTTGGCTCCTACATGTTCCACGATGATCTCATCGGATGAACCACGATGTCAAGGACTCAATCAATCCCGTATACAATTCCCTTTGTCTAGCGGTATTGTACTTGCCCGAGATTCGATCGCCGGTATGTCGATACCTTGTTCAATCTCGCACGCAAGTCTCTTTACTGCTCCAGAACACATCATCCCGTGATCAACCCCTTGGTCACATTGTGCACATTATGATGATGTCCTACCGAGGGGCCCAGAGATACCTCTCCGCCACACGGAGTGACAAATCCCAGCCTCGATTCGTACAACCCAATGCACACTTTCGAGATACCGTAGTGCACCTTTATAGCCACCCAATTACCAGGACGCTTGGTACACCCAAAGCATTCCTACGGTATCCGGAGTTGCACAATCTCATGGTCTAAGGAAAAGATACTTGACATTAGAAAAGCTTTAGCATACTAACTACACGATCTTTGTGCTAGGCTTAGGATTGTCTTGTCCATCACATCATTCTCCTAATGATGTGATCCTGCTATCAACGACATCCAATGTCCATGGTCAGAAACCGTAACCATCTATTGATCAACGAGCTAGTCAACTAGAGGCTTACTAGGGACATGGTGTTGTCTATGTACCCACACATGTATCTGAGTTTCCTATCAATACAATTATAGCATGGATAATAAACGATTATCATGAACAAGGAAATATAATAATAACTAATTTATTATTGCCTCTAGGCATATTTCCAACAGTCTCCCACTTGCACTAGAGTCAATAATCTAGTTCACATCGCCATGTGATTAACACTCACAGGTCACATCACCATGTGACCAACATCCAAAGAGTTTACTAGAATCAATAATCTAGTTCACATCACTATGTGATTAAGACTCAATGAGTTCTGGGTTTGATCATGTTTATGCTTGTGAGAGAGGTTGTAGTCAACGGTCTGCAATATTCAGATCCCTATGTATTTCGCAAAACTTTATGTCATATCGTAGATGCTGCTACCACGCTCCACTTGGAGCTATTCCAAATTGTTGCTCCATTATACGATCCGCATTCTACTCGTAGTCATCCGGATAGGTGTTAAAGCTTGCATCGACGCAACTCTTTACGCCGAACTCTTTATCACCTCCATAACCGAGAAACATATCCTTATTCCTCTAAGGATAATTTTGACCGCTATCCGTGATCCACTCTTGATCACCTTTTGTACCCTCTTGCCGATATGTAGCAAGGCACACATCAAAAGTGGTACACAAGATAGCATACCGTAGAGCCTACGCCTAAGGCATAGGGACGACCTTCGCCCTTTCTCTCTTCTGCCGTGGTCGAGCTTTAACTCTTAACTTCATACCTTACAACTCGTGCAAGAACTCCTTCTTTGATCGATCCATCTTGAACACCTTCAAGATTATGTCAAGGTATGTGCTCATTTGAAAGTATTATTAAACATTTTGATCTATCTTATAGATCTTGATGCTTATTGTTCAAGTAGCCTAATCCAGGTTTTCCATTGAAAACACTTTTCAAACAACCCTATATGCTTTCCAGAATTCTACATCATTTCGATCAACAATATGTCAACAACATATACTCATCGAAATTTATAGTGCTCCCACTCACTTCTTTGGAAATACAAGTTTCATAAACTTTGTATAAACCCAAAATCTTTGATCATCTCATCAAAGCGCATATTCCAACTCCGAGATGCTTACTCCAGTCCTTAGAAGGATCACTGGAGCCAAGATACCTTTTAGCATCCTTAGGATCGACAAAACTTTCTCGATTGTATCACATACAACCTTTCCTTACGAAGACCGGTAAGGAAACTCGTTTTGACATCCATCTGCCAGATTTCATAAATGCAGCTAATGCTAACATGATTCCGACGGACTTAGCATCGCTACGGATGAGAAAATCTCATCGTAGTCAACTCCTTGAACTTGTGAAAACTCTTCGCCACAAGTCGAGCTTCATAGACGGTGACATTACCGCCCACGTCCGCCTTCTTCTTAAAGATCCATTTATCTCAATGGCTTGCCGATCATCGGCAAGTCCACCAAAGTCCATGCTTTGTTCTCGATACATGGATCCTATCTCGGATTTCATGGCTTCTAACCATTTGTCGGAATATGAGCCCACCATCGCTTCTCCATAGCTCGAGGTTCATTGTTGTCTAGCAACATGACCTTCAAGACAGGATTACTGCACCACTCAAGTAGTACGCATCCTTGTCCCCCCACGAGGTACGGTAGTGACTTGATCCAAAACTTCATGATCACTATCATAAGCTTCTACTTCAATTGGTGTAGGTGCCACAGAACAACTTCCCGTGCCCTGCTACACACTTGTTGAAGTGACGGTTCAATAACCTCATCAAGTCTCCACCATCCTCCCACTCAATTCTTTCGAGAGAAACTTTTCCTCGAGAAAGGACCCGATTCAAGAAACAATCCCTTTTGCTTCCGGATCTGAATTAGGAGGTATACCCAACTGTTTTGGGTGTCCTATGAAGATGCATTTATCCGCTTTGGGTTCGAGCTTATCAACCTGAAACTTTTTCACATAAGCGCCGAGCCCCAAACTTTCAAGAAACGACAACTTAGGTTTCTCCAAACCATAGTTCAAACGGTGTCATCTCAACGGAATTACGTGGTGCCCTATTAAAGTGAGTGCGGTTGTCTCTAATGCCTAACCCATGAACGATAGTGGTAATTCGATAAGAGACATCATGGTACGCACCATATCCAATAGGGTGCAACTATGATGTTCGGACACACCATCACACTATGGTGTTCCAGGCGGTATTAATTGTGAAACAATTTCCACAATGTCTTAATTATGTACAAAGCTCAGAACTCAGATACTCATCTCTATGATCATATCATAGACATTTTATCCTCTTGTCACAATGATCTTCAACTTCACTCTGAAATTACTTGAACCATTCAATAATTCAGACTTGTGTTTCATCAAGTAAATATACTCAACATCTACTCAAATCATCTGTGAAGTAAGAACATAACGATATTCATCAGATGCCTCAAAGACTCATTGACTGCACACATCAAAATGTGTTACTTCCAACAAGTTGCTATCTTGTTCCATCTTACTAAAACCGAGGCTTTTCACCATCTTGCCCATGTGGTATGATTTGCATATCTCAAGTGATTCAAAATCAAGTGAGTCCAAACGATCCATCTGCATGGAGTTTCTTCATGCAGATACACCAATAGACATGGTTCGCATGTCTCAAACTTTTCAAAACGAGTGAGTCCAAAGATCCATCAACATGGAGCTTCTTCATGCTTTTATACCAATATGACTTACATGGCAAAGCCACAAGTAAGTGGTACTATCATTACTATCTTATATCTTTTGGCATGAAAATGTGTATCACTACGATCGAGATTCAATAAACCATTCCTTTAGGTGCAAGACCATTGAAGGTATTATTCAAATAAATAGAGTAACCATTATTCTCCTTAAATGAATAATCAGATTGCAATAGACATAATCCAATCATGTCTATGCTCAACGCAAACACCAAATAACAATTATTTAGGTTTAACACTAATCTTGATGGTAGAGGGAGCGTATGATGTTTGATCACATCAACCTTGGAAACACTTCCAACACATATCGTCACTCACCTTTAGCTAGTCTCCGCTTATTCCGTAGCTTTTATTTCGAAGTTACTAACACTTAGCAACCGAACCGTATCTAATACCCTGGTGCTACTAGGAGTACTAGTAAAGTACACATTAACATAATGTATATCCAATATACTTCTATCGACCTTGCCAGCCTTCTCATCTACCAAGTATCTAGGGTAATTCTGCTCCAGTGGTTGTTCCCTTATTACGTAAGCACTTAGTCTCGGTTTGGGTTCAACCTTGGGTTTCTTCACTAGAGCAGCAATTGATTTGCCGCTTCATGAAGTATCCCTTCTTGCCCTTGCCCTTCTTGAAACTAGTGGTTTCACCAACCATCAACAATTGATGCTCCTTCTGATTTCTACTTTCATGTGTCAAACATCGCTAATATCTCAAGGATCATCATATCTATCCCTGATATGTTATAGTTCATCACGAAGCTCTAGCAGCTTGGTGGCAATGACTTTGGAGAAACATCACTATCTCATCCGGAAGATCAACTCCCACTCGATTCAAGTGATTGTTGTACTCAGACAATCTGAGCACAAGCTCAACGATTGAGCTTTTCTCCTTAGTTTGCAGGCTAAGAAAATCGCCGGAGGTCTTATACCTCTTGACGGGCACGAGCCTGAAATCCCAATTTCAGCCCTCAAACATCTCATATGTTCCGCGACGCTTTCAAAACGCCTTTGGTGCCTCAACTCTAAACCGCTTAACTGAACTATCACGTAGTTATCAAAACGTATGTCCGATGTTCGCAACATCCATGCACGACGCTTGGGGTTCAGCACACCGAGCGTGCATTAAGGACATAAGCTTTCTACGTCCGCATAATCGCTATCGTCAACTTTCAACTATATTTTCTCTAGGAACATATCTAAAACAAAGGAACTAAAGCGCGAGCTATGACATAATTTGCAAAGATCTTTTGACTATGTTCAGATAATTAAGTTCATCTCATGAACTCCCACCAGATAGACATCCTCTAGTCATCTAAGTGATTACATGATCCGAGTCAACTAGGCCGTGTCCGATCATCACGTGAGACGGACTAGTCATCATCGGTGAACATCTTCATGTTGATCGATCTACCATACGACTCATGCTCGACCTTTCGGTCTCTTGTGTTCCGAGGCCATGTCTGTACATGCTAGGCTCGCTGGTTAACCTAAGTGTTTCAAGGTGTAAATCTGGCTTACACCCGTTGTATGTGAACGTAAGAATCTATCACACCCGATCATCACGTGGTGCTTCGAAACGACGAACTTTCGCAACGGTGCACAGTTAGGGGGAACACTTTCTTGAAATTTTAATGAGGGATCATCTTATTTACTACCGCCGTTCTAAGCAAATAAGATGCATAAACATGATAAACATCACATGCAATCAAATAGTGACATGATATGGCCAATATCATTTTGCTCCTTTTGATCTCCATCTTCGGGGCTCCATGATCATCATCGCCACCGCATGACACCATGATCTCCATCATCATGATCTCCATCATCGTGTTCCATGAAGTTGTCTCGCCAACTTATTACTTCTACTACTATGGCTACCGTTAGCAATAAAGTAAAGTAATTACATGGCATTTGTTCAATGACACGCAGGTCATACAATAAATTAAGACAACTCCTATGGCTCTCGCCGTTGTCATACTCATCGACATGCAAGTCGTGATTCCTATTACAAGAACATGATCAATCTCATACATCACATATCATTCATCACATTCTTCTTGGCCATATCACATCACATAGCATACCCTGCAAAAACAAGTTAGACGCCCTCTAATTGTTGTTTGCATGTTTTACGTGGCTGCTATGGGTTTCTAGCAAGAACGCTTACCTACGCAAAACCACAACGTGATATGCCAATTGCTATTTACCCTTCATAAGGACCCTTTTCATCGAATCCGCTCGACTAAAGTGGAGAGACTGCACCCGCTAGCCACCTTATGCACCAAGTGCATGTCACCGGTGGAACCTGCCTCACGAAGTGTACGTAAGGTCGGTCCGGCCGCTTCATCCCACAATACCGTCAAACAAGATTGGACTAGTAACGGTAAGCATATTGAACAAAATCAACGCCCACAACTACTTTGTGTTCTACTCTGCAAAGAATCTACGCAATAGACCTAGCTCATGATGCCATGCTGGGGAACGAAAGGAAATTCAAAATTTTCCCACGTGTCACCAAGATCTATCTATGGAGAAACCAGCAACGAGGGAAGGAGAGTGCATCTACATACCCTTGTAGATCGCTAAGCGGAAGCGCTCAAGAGAACGGGGTTGAAGGAGTCGACTGCCGTGATCCAAATCACCGGAGATCCTAGTGCCGAACGGACGGCACCTCCGCTGCTCAACACACGACAGCCCGTGACGCCTCCCATGCCTTGATCCAGCAAGGAGAGAGGGAGAGGTTGAGGAAGACTCCATCCAGCAGCAGCACAACGGGGTGGTGGTGGTGGAGGAGCGTGGCATCCTGCAGGCTTCGCCAAGCACCACGGGAGAGGAGGAGAAAGAGAGGTAGGGCTGCGCCAACATGAGAAGAACTCATCTGTTGGGCTGCCCCTTGCCTCCACTATATATAGGGGAGAGGGGGCTGCGCCCCACCTAGGGTTCCACCCCTAGGGCGGCGGCCAGCCCAGATCCCATCTAGGGGCGGCCAAGGGGGAGGAGGCTTCCCAAGTCAAGTGGAGGCCCTCCCTTAGGGTTTCCCCTCCCATGCGCATGGGCCTTGGGGGGGGTGCCCTGGCCCATTAAGGCTAGGTCGCCCCACACTTGCCCATGCTGCTGTATTGACGGGATGGAACATGGACCCCACCACTCCGAATCCTCCGAACCTTCCGAAGCTTCCCAGCACAATACCGATAAAACCCAAACTTTTCCTGACCCAACAACAACTTTCCATATATAAATCTTTACCTCCGACCATTCCGAACTCCTCGTGACGTCCGGGATCTCATCCGGACTCAACAACATTCGCAACCACATACAAACTTCCTTTATAACCCTAGCGCCATCGAACCTTATGTGTAGACCCTACGGTTCGGGAACCATGCGATATGACCGAGACGCTCTCCGTCAATAACCAACAGCGGATCTGGATACCCATGTTGGCTCCTACATGTTCCACGATGATCTCATCGGATGAACCACGATGTCAAGGACTCAATCAATCCCGTATACAATTCCCTTTGTCTAGCGGTATTGTACTTGCCCGAGATTCGATCGCCGGTATGCCGATACCTTGTTCAATCTCGCATCGCAAGTCTCTTTACTCGCTCCGTAACACATCATCCCGTGATCAACCCCTTGGTCACATTGTGCACATTATGATGATGTCCTACCGAGTGGGCCCAGAGATACCTCTCCGCCACACGGAGTGACAAATCCCAGCCTCGATTCGTACAACCCAATGACACTTTCGAGATACCTGTAGTGCACCTTTATAGCCACCCAGCATACGCCAGACGCTTTGGTACACCCAAAGCATTCCTACGGTATCCGGAGTTGCACAATCTCATGGTCTAAGGAAAAGATACTTGACATTAGAAAAGCTTTAGCATACTTAACTACACGATCTTTGTGCTAGGCTTAGGATTGTCTTGTCCATCACATCATTCTCGCTAATGATGTGATCCCGCTATCAACGACATCCAATGTCCATGGTCGAAACCGAACCATCTATTGATCAACGAGCTAGTCAACTAGAGGCTTACTAGGACATGGTGTTGTCTATGTACCCACACATGTATCTGAGTTTCCTATCAATACAATTATAGCATGGATAATAAACGATTATCATGAACAAGGAAATATAATAATAACTAATTTATTATTGCCTCTAGGGCATATTTCCAACAAAACCTCCCATAAAGTTTATTGGTTACAAGACCACTCGCATTCCGAGGCAAATTTAAGACGAAGCATAGAAGTTTTTACCCTCGTGGAGGACCGAAGGCGCGACAAACTGGTCCAGTGTCGATCCCACAGCGATCCGGGTGGCGCAGCAATGAAAGTCTCCATGAAAGATCGGAAGTCGCATTTTGTTATTGGCAACTTGATGGACGCCAGTTTTTCCTCTCGCGCCTCCTTGCAAGTGAACGCGACCGTGGATAGAGCAACATCTCACCACACCGATGTAAGACTTTTTCCATTCCTCGCACTCGACTTGGGATATCATTCACCGAGTCATTAAAGACTCGAGGTCATTTTGAAGCCGCCTCGCCGCCGTAGTGTCGAGTCAATGCGCCGATAATCGCAACCTTCAATCGAGCGAGGTAGTCCACCACAAAGAAGAACACGAGACTCCAAAGAGCACGCTCATAGCGGCTTCATCCTTCACAGAGAGTTAATGGGGTCCAGCTTGTCTCCACTCGACTAGTCTCCTCCTCAAGTTCCGACAGCACTCAGAACGCAACTCGAGCTCAAGCTAATGGGTCTATGATGAGTCGGTGATAACAAGTCACCGGATAGGAGGGATTACCTTCAAGCATGAGGAATAACTTGGCGAAGCCCTCCCAGATAAGCCTCCAGATCGCTCTCTTCCCCGCCACCGCCAAATTTTGTCACTCAGAGCTACCTTGTCTTTCTTAAGTCGGCTAACCTCCTTGTTGGCCGCACAGAGAGCAGCTTTCAGATTGGCTGCCTTCTTCAAGTTTACCGACCAAGCCAGTTTTTCTTCTCATGAGCTTTGTTTTGTCCAAAGTCAGTTCATACTTCTAAGAAAGTCATGATCCTTCTTCTTCAGAGCCTCCATTTTGTCTCCAAAATGACAAGGAGATCAGAATTAGGAATGGGCGAAAGACAAAGACAATACCAAGTTCTCACCAGCCATACCTTTTGCTTCATCTCTCGCTTTTCTCGCAAGTTCTCCCGAGCAAGCTTCAAGTCGAGGTTGAGCCGATCTGCTTGTTTTCCATTCAAAGATAGCGAGCCACAAGCTCGCAAGATTTCTCGCAAGAGTCAATCGATGCACATCAAAGATAAGTTGCTTCCGTGACTAAGAAAAATCATAGCGCTTTCTAAGACTACAACCGAATCAAAATATTTGACAAGAGTCTGGATTACACCTGCTGGGTGCACTCAAACAGTTCCCCACCGTTCTATCGACTTGTTCGATCAACGACCAATGAGAAAAAGGTTATGATCATAAACCATGGCTAATTGTCGCCAGTCCAGCCCCTGTGATCATCATGATCCAAAAAAGGGGGAGTTCTTCAAACTACACCGATCGCCAGCAGCCCACCATAGTCTCTTGGTTACACCCAAAGGTGCACTCAAAGATGCCCCCACCGTTTCAAAATTCCATTCGACATGGTCCGACCTGCATCGAGTGAAGAAGTTAGCAAAGAAATTAAAGTATAAAGACTACAATGACCGCCAACAATCCACCATAGTCCTGGGATTACACTCCAAGCAGTGCACCTCAGCGTGCCCCCACCAATCCAAAAATTTAATCGACACACCCAAAGGTGTACAGACACGAAGATATTCGTAAAGAAGAGTTTTCATGTAGCATATCCTAATGTAACAAGTGGTGCTCTACTAACTCGGACGTTGCTCCTCAAGAGCTGAGCTAGCATCATAGGTCACCGTTGGCCTCCTGCATCACCTTCACTTGCTCCATCATGATCCCCGCCAAGGAGAAGCCTTTAGCAAAGACCCACTTGGTCCTCTCGAACGGTGTGTGGGCGTAAAAGGGAAGGCGGATCAGCAATGACGATGAAGGTCTGATACTGCCACCGCACAAATAAAGACATAGAAGTCCGAGTGATGTTGCCACCTCATGAACCAGCTGCCTCGTGCACCGACATAACCTCGAAGCCCTTGCCAAGCAAGCGCCTTTTTATTCCTCCTCCGCCAATGGCGCCATCGTCATCATCATCGTGAGATCAATGACATGAGGAGGGACTACAAGAAAGATTCAAAGTTAAAAACGGAAACTAATCGACCAAGAGCGGTTTACAGATCATACCAAGGTTAGAGGTGACAACATCTTCCATCTCCCGGTCTTCATTCCCGGCAGAGGTCTCGAGGTAGCAGCATACAGTGTTTCGTAAATCGCTTGATCACCAACGAGTCAACCAAAAGTATGTCCATGCCAAACAAGAAACACAAGTTCTGGCTGCATCCGAAATGGTGGGAATGGCTATCCTCATCTTGGGCAAACCTTCGCCGGCTTTGATGGCGCCGCCGGGCTGCTTCAATGCAACGGCGCCGAGAGGACGTCCGAGGGCGCTTGCCGATCGCCTCGACAAGCTGAGAGCCTTGCCACGCCGATCATGGGTCATGGGTGAGCTTGGATCGCTTTTCCATGCAAGGAGGATCGACTTCTTCCTCCTCTTCCTCCTCCTCCTTCACGGAGCTATCATCGCCTTCGCCCTCCTCACCATCGATCACATTCCTCCCGGCTTTCACCTCCGCCTCCCTTCTTCCTCCTCGATTAGTTCTTGCGCTGCTGGGCATCGAAAGTACATCTCAAAGAGTGGCCTCGAAGACAACAAACAAGACAAAGTCAATCGACCGATTTTAAGCGCATAAGATGGAGAAAGCGGGATCACGGCCAAAGATGCAGAAATGGACCTTGTCTACTTTGTATGATCGGTCGAGTGGAGGGATCCTCCCGCTCCTCGAGGATTGTCCTTGTTTCTTGTGATGCCCGCAAGACACCTTTCCAAAGATGTGAAAGCAAGTGCTATATCGACTAGAGGGGGGTGAATAGGCGATTTTATGAATTCTTCAATCGAGGAATTTGCCGTGAGGAAATTCCTTAGCTAAGAACTACTTGCAAAGCTGAATAAGTACTCGTAAGTAAGCATAATGTATACACGCATGGTCATCATGATGAAATGAAGACTAGCACAGAGTACGTAAAGCGAATCACAGATAACACAAGATGAAGACAAACAGATCAAGAAATTGAACTGAGGAAATTGAGAAAGTCTTCACCAAAGTCTTCAAACACGATATGAACAAACACTCAACACAATAATGAGGAAATGAAAGGGTTGAGGAAATAGAACCAGAAGGTTGGTGAAGACAATGATTTGGTAGACCAGTTCCAACTGCTGCCCTGGCTTGTACGCCTGTTGAGCGGCCGAGTATTTAAACTCGAGGACACACAGCCCCGACACCCAAATACGAGCACGCAGCTCAGACACCAAGTCCTCACCAGATTCTCCTTGAACTAAGGTCACATGCACTCGCCCAATCACTGTGGTAAGTCTTCAGCGACTTCCAAACCTTCACAGACTTGGTCACTCGCCATCCACAATTCCTCTTGATGTTCTAGACCATGACGCCTAACCGTCTGGAAGAAGCACAGTCTTCAAAGGTAATAAGCGCCGGATCCACGCAGATCAATTTCTTCAAGATGCTCAATCACTTTGGGTTTGTAGGGTTTGGTTTTTGGGTTTTTCCTCACTTGATGATTTTCGCCAAAGTCCTTAGAGGATGGGTTGCTCTCAAATGACAAGTGTCAAGTTCTTCTGAGCAGCCAACCAGCTAGTGGTTGTAGGGGCGCTATTTATAGCCTAGGAGCAGCCCGACATGATAAGACATAAATGCCCTTCAATGATATGACCGTTAGGTGGATAAGATATTTTGGGACAGTCAAGCCAAGAAGACAAAGAACGGTCGGAAATTTGAATCTCAAATTCCTCGTATATCATGTTCCTCATCGTAGGCAATCCAAGACCGGCGAATTCCTAACTCCTCGCCGTAATAAATTCTCAAATGACTGTAAGAACTTCGCTCTCTCACTCAAGAAATTGACTGAATCTGTATGAGATTTCCAAAGGCTTCACTCAAGGGATTGGTAGGTGTAGGATTTTGAGTTGAGCATCACATGGAAATTTTTCCTTAGTATTTCCTCGACCCCTTTAACAAAGACGGTGTTTCCTATGACTCAAGAAAGAGAAAACGAAACTACGAAAACAAAAGTCTTCACGCTTCATGTTCCTCAAATGAATACCAAGTCTTCAAGGTCACACCAATTTCTTCACTTTCAAAGTCTTCGTAAAGTCTTCGTAATATCAAAGTCTTCAACAAGAACTTCATTTTAGGGTCGATTTTCTCTCAGAAATATCAAACTCCTCATAGACTTATAGACCTGTGTACACTCACAAACGATTAGTTCCTTAACCTATAAGTCTTCAATCCACCAAAATCACTAAGGCACTAGATGCACTTACAATCTCCCCTTTTGGTGATTGATGACAATATAGGTTAAGTTTTCAACGGGATAAATATATGAAGTGTAAATACGATAATGAGGAATTTGATTGCAAGATATAGAAGAACTCCCCAAGATGTGCATAGTGAGGAATTTGCTTTTGAGGCAATGCACATTTGAAGAGTTGAATCATGGAGATCTCCCTATATCTTGTAATTCATACACGATTTGACATATAATATGAAGAATTTGAAATGCATGATGAAATATGGTGCTTGATGTTATTCAAGATGCGTATGATAACATTAATGAGGAACAAGCATGCAAAATAACGCATCAAGAGTATCGAGCTCAAATAGATTTGCTATGAAGATTTTCAAGGAGCTCAAGAGAATCGTGAGCATAGTGCAAGAGCATAATGCATCAAAAGTATCAAAGCACCATCGGTTTAAGATTACAACTCGATCCAATAAAAGTTTCGTAAGAACGAGAGTTGTAACTTAACAAGAATAAATTACCGTATATAGGCAATAAACTAGACCCGCTTGAAGACTAACTCAAATTTCTCCCCTTTGTCATCGAATGACCAAAAGGATCGAAACGAGGACTAACGCCTCAAGAATTTCAAGTTGAAGAAGGAGCGCCAGCTTGTTGGGGTCGGTTGTTGTAGTAGGACCTGCCATGTGTCGCCCAAGTCTTCATTTTCATCGTTGTCGCGAGATGAAGAATAGGAGCTGGCCACCAAGGAAGGAACTTTGACCTTCTTGTATTTCTTCTGAGGAGGTGCGCTCACCAAATTCTTCCTTGAGTCCCATTGACGCCGGCTTCTTCCGCATCAGAGACATGTGAAAGAACAGCCCAAAGCGCTTGAAGGTTTCATGGAGGTAGTAGTGGTTTTTCTTCACCGCATTGTGTGTTGAGGTCATGTTGTGAAGAAATGAACCAAATTGACGCTGACCCATTTATGATTACGATCAACCTTCCGATGAAGACCGAGGAGTAACTCACGATCACCATCACCCCGGTGCAGAGCTTGAGGACTTTGCTTGACCGAGGTATTTGCGGCAGAGTCATGTGTGGCGTAGTCATCATTGGTGGAGTAGGATGTCGCTTATAAACTATCCATCCAATGGACGAATGCCTTTTCATCGATCACAGCAGTAGCCTTGCCCTTGTCATCACCGAGGTAAATGTCCGCTTGAGGACTTCAATCGGGGCAAGTAGTCGCAGTGGTTCGTAGTATCACCTTTGTAATTGAGTGAAGACCTTGTCCCGATGAATCTCATTATCCAAGGCGATAAGGCTTCAAATCAAATGGTGACATAGCAATGTTTGCCGTAGTCCTCATGAAGAAATCATGGAAGTTGACGGAACGCCATGGATGATGTTGAAAAGCATATTCTTCATGATGCCAACGACTTCTTCATCATTCGAAGTCGTGGCCTTTGATAGGACTCATTGTCTTCGCTGTAATTCGATAGACAGTCCGAGGCACATACACAATTCCTTGACGAGGAATTTGGTTCTTGGGGCCCTTTGGCTTCAAAGGCTTCATCAAGACTTGCATATAGTGATTTGAAAGTTCGTTCGTTGTAGATACAACGAGCACCATCAAGTGGAGGATCGAGTGGTAGAGCACGGCAATTCAGCTTGTCGGTGCCTTGTAGTGAGTATTTTCGACATCCACCTAATACCCATGAGTTCACGCCTTCAGCTGCCTCCGTGATGTGCAGCGCTGCATAGAATTGAAGAATTAGTTCTTCATTCCACCATGTATATCGCAGAAATTCGAAGTCTTATGGCCGTGAAGAACACCGAGGACCGGCTCAAAGCTCCGGCAGAGACTCCATGTCCACATGAGGAATATGAGCATGATCAAGACTTTATCCTTGTTGAAGAGCACCGAGGAATAGAAGTTGGCTTACCGGCAGTCCGTAAACGCCTCTTCCTAATGCGAGCGTAATCATATGGATTATAGTCATGAAGAATACGTGCTCGCAAAGAAATCATCACCTTGAACTTTTGTTTGCTTGAGAACGGATTCTTTTGCTTGGGCAGAGGGGTGTCGTGAGTTGCATCACCACCTCGTGAATCGCAAGTTCAGTTCTTCAGTCGAGGAATTTCTTCTTCTCAACAAAAGTACCGAGGATCACAGCAGCAGTTCATCAACACTAGTGGCTGGAATTTCTTCATGCATGCAGCAAGTGGGTTGAGTTTCTTCAGAGTCCATTTGGACTGCTTGTGCAGGGACCGAGGAATCTGTTGAGCGGGTGAAGAGAGGAGTATTGGGATGCGATTTTCCCAAAAGTCATCATTCATCACCGTGGTGCATCCTATATCCACATCTTCATCTTCACTTCTCAACACCACCTCTTCACCGTGAACCGAGGCATAGGTGAGGAAATGACCGTTGAAGGGATTGCCCCACTTCAATTTCTTCATCAATCTGCTCCGACGAAGCAAAGCAGTATGATGTTCTTCATCGATCCGATTGGGATCTCATAGTCTTCTCCAAAAGGAACAAGGCCCTTGATGGCATGGAGGAAATCGAACAACATCAATTGATTTTCAATGAGCTGGTCATAGGCTTCATTTTCTTCAGATCTCAAGAATTTGACACAGCCGATGCTTTCTTTTCTTCACAGCAGCTCATTCTCGCAGCCTTTGGTTTTCTTCACATCGAGGCGATGGAAGAATTGGAGTTGGAGTTTTCGCAGGAGGAGCCGAGGAATTTGGTTGATTTTCTTCAGCACAATCGATGCAATTGGTTCTCGACTTGATCGGCTTTCTTCAGCGCACTACTAGTGGATGCCCGGCAATTTCTTCAATGCCGCTGAATGGGATCATCACCGAACTAGCATTTTCATCAGCAGCTTGAACGCCATCAACGGGTCGGCATGTTCTTCACCGCTGAGCCGAGGCTTCACCGAGGAATTTCATGTTGCATCGGGCAGCAACATTTGTGAATTTCTTCGCCACGATTGATTTAATCTGACCTTGGCTCCTTGCCAATCAGCATAATAGGAATCAAGTTTTTGCCGAGGTCTTGAATTTCAACTCGACCTTGAGAAGCTCCTCGTGTCATCTTGACAACGCTTTTCTTCAGAACTTCTCCTTCTCAGATTGAGCCTTTTTGATTTCTCCTTGCCTTCTCAAACTTCCATTTTTCTTCAGCGATGAAGTGAGTCAACATATGACTTTGTCCAGTGTCGATGAAAGTCGTGCATAGGGGTATTGGGATCCTTGTGCCGTAGATCAATATAGTCGAGGACTTTCTTCTGATCCAACAGCAAGAAGGGCACAGATGTGCCTTTGGCTCTAGCGGCCTTTTCTTGATGGTCTCGATGATTTCGCAAGTTCATCATCGACGCTTCATCATCGTAAGGCACATGGAATGCAACCTGCTTTTCTTTTGCTTGGCCGAGGACCTCGCCCACTGTTGCTTTGGTCTTCAAATGAGTCGGGCCAGATGATGAAATGGGAGCTGCCGAGGAACTTGCGTAAACGCCTGAGGCAATTGAGAAGCCAGCAGTCCTTTGACATGTAGCCAGTGCACAGAACTAAAGACTTTGACGAGCTGTTGAGGACTTTGGTGGAGCAAAGCAGCAGCAGGAGGAATTTGCTTGAGGGTGTCAACGAGGAACTTGGCCGTGAGGGCGCTGATGGTGAAGCACTTGGCTTATGAGCAGGCTTCTTTGGCATGGATTTCTCGGTTGACCGAGGCCTCAAGAGCAAAGAGCAAAGGGTAGAATCCTCATTGAATTTCTTCACCGCCTCCTTGGCTTGTTTTGCCAATTTAGCTTGGCGCTAGCCCATTCATCGTGAAAGTCCTCACCACGCTTGATGCTTGTGGGATCACTACTTGGCAAAAAGCCAATGGAGCTCTTGGGCATGGAGGATTGAGAGCTAATTTCTTCATGTATTTTGGAGTCACATATCTGTATTCCTCCATTCCCGTGCCCATCTCCGCTCAATCTTCTCAATACGCACTTTGCGCTGATTTTTGTTTTCTTCATCGTGTGCAATAGTCAACATAGATTTCTCGTGATTTCAAACGCAATATAACCTCGTGTTTCTTTTCCTCCTTTCTCGAGGCTTCTACCGCCTCGCCATGTTCTTCAGCTTGAGGAATTTGAACAATTGAGTTCTCTCAAGAAGTATGCAGTTTTTCTTCGAGGAACGCTGCAAATGAGTTAAGTTGATGAGAACCTAGTGATTCAAAGAATGACATGTGTACCGTGAACAGAGTATAGTTGCGAGGAATTTGGAGAGGTCATATGCTCTCGTAAGGTTTTTCAAAAGAACAAGTTTTGAGGATTTTGACCAGATGAGTTTTGAAGAATTTCACTAAGCGCTTTTGTCTTAGGTTCCAGAGTTGTACAGATCGAGGATCCACACAATTGAGGAATCTTGAAGAAAATCATTGCTTAGAGAAACTAATCAAGAGCATATTTTGTTTGAGGTGTTCATATGTGTGAAGATTTGAAGAATAAACACCTTTGAAGATTTTCAGAAGGTTTGAGAATCAAAGCAGTAATAAAAGTAACTTTTAATTACCCAAGTGAAGAACACGATTTAACCGAGAAGAACAGTTGGGAAGTTCGTTGCCAGATCTTCCACGCCCTAACTTGGCGGAGGAAGATAGCTACGGCGGCGGCGGAGTGAGGATTTCCGCTGGTCGGCGCGAGTACGTCGGGCGACGAGGTCGAGGCAAGGAAGCTCTTCCTCACCGGCGATTTATGGAGAAGCGGCGCGCTTAGGGTTTGAGGAGCTCGAGCGGAGAGAGAGGTCGAGCGGAGAAAAGAAGTGAGGAAGGGAGAGGGTATTTATAGACACGGTGAAAAACGGATCGCTCAAGATTTAGGACTAACGTGCCCTCACCATTTCCCTTCTCACGACATGTGTCATCCACGCATCGTAGTAGGAGATCGTATACGATTGTGGGTGAGTAAAATAATGCATCGTGGATGCGGAACGGTTTGAGCGGCAAACCGAAAGTTTGGATAAGATCAGTTTTAAAGTTCCGCTCGCAATTTCTTCACCGTCAAGGACACAAAGAAGATTTTGAACGAAGTTTCAAAATAGAACGCATATGAAGAATTTGTGAATAGATTGGGTTGAGTATAGCATAGAGGGGAAGGGTCCCATCACATTCACTTAGCGTAAAAAGCGACTTGAAGAAATAGCCATAAGTGAATGTCAGAGGATATAAACCCATATATATATATATATATATATATATATATATATATATATATATATATATATATATATATAGCCAATGAGGAAAGACGACGAAACAAAGAAGATTTTGCAAAGTTGAAGAATTTAAAAACTCAAGAATTTCACCGAGGAAAACTCAAATTGAAGATTTTCAACTTTGGTGGTGGCGTGACTCCATCAGATAAGAATGATGATTTCATACACCGCATACAATTGTCGAGGGTTCGAGAATCAAATTCTTCATTAATTTCTTCACACTAAGAGTGTTATTCTTCATTGATTGAAGAAAACGCTTTTCATGTGTTGTACATCTAAGTCATCAATTTTGCATAAGTGTTAGGATGTGTCCTTTCAAAGAACGCTCAAGATTCTAAGATATTTAGCTCACACCGCAACTTGCTAAATCTCTTCTCATCCAAGGGCTTAGTGAAGATATCGCTAGCTGTTCTTCGCCTTCACATGCTCGATGGAGATGTCGCCTTCAACACATGATCACGAAGAAAATGATGACGAATTTGAATGTGCTTTGTCTTCGAGTGCTGAACTGGGTTGTGAGCAATCTTGATGGCACTCTCATTGTCACAAGAGAGAGGCACATTCTTCACGTTGATGCCGAGTCCTTGAGAGTTTGCTTCATCCATAGCAATTGAGCACAACACGAGCCAAGAAGAATGTATTCAGCTTCCGCAGAGACAAAGATACGCAGCTCGCTTTCTTCGAGGACCAATGCACCAAAGATCGTCCGAGGAAATGACAAGTGCCGATGTTGACTTGCGGTCCACACGATCACCAAAGATAGTCGAGTCGTAATATCCAATGAGATCAAAAGTAGAGCCCTTGGGGTACCATAATCCTAGTGTTGGTGTGTGAGCTAGATATCAAGAATATGCTTCACAGCCTTATGGTGTGATTCCTTGATGTAGCTTGAAATCGGGCACACATGCAAACACTAAGCATTATATCCGCCTAGATGCACATAAGTACAATAAAGAACCAATCATGGAGCGGTATACCTTGTGATCAAGTCAATACCATTTTCATCAAGGCATAGATGGCCATTTGTGGGCATAGGAATTTTGACGCCTTTGCAATCTTGCATGTCGAATTTCTTCGTGACATCTTTGAGGTATTTCTCCGAGATATGAATATGCCATTGTGTTGTTGATTTAATTTGAAGACCTAAGAAGAATTTCAACTCTCCCATCATAGACATTTGATATTCTTCACTCATCATATAGGCAAATTCATCACTATAACGCTGGTCAAGACAAACCAAAGATAATATCATCAACATATATTTGGCACACAAACAGTTCACCATCATAAGATTTAGTAAAGAGAGTAGGGTCGAGTGAACTGGTGAAGCCATTCTTCACGAAGAATTCCTTCAATGTATCATACCACGCCTCGAGGGGCTTGCTTGAGGCCATAGAGGGCCTTATTGAGTCTCAAGACTTTGTCGATTCTTTGATCTTCAAACCGGGGTTGAGCAACATATACTTCTTCCTCAAGCTTACCATTGAGGAATGCACTTTTCACATCCATTTGATATAAAGTGATATTGTGATGGTTAGCATAGGCTAGTAATATGCTAATAGACTCAAGTCTAGCAACAGTGCAAAAGTTTCATCGAAATCAATTCCTTCAACCTCGGTGTAGCCTTGAGCTACTAGTCGCGGCTTTATTCCTCACCACAAGGCCATTTTCATCTTGCTTGTTGCGGTAGATCCACTTTGTGCCAATGATATTATGCTTATGAGGATCTCGGACGTTGACCAGCCCTGCACATTGTTGAGCTCGAATCATGTAATTCTTCTTGCATAGCCCTAATCCACTCCGCTCGTAAATGCTTCATCTACCTTAGTGGGCTCTGTGATAGAGACAAAAGCATAGTGCCCACAAAAGTTAGATAAATGTGAAGCTTTTGAGCGTGTGAGAGGACCCGCGCTTTAATGTCATCGATGATCTTCTCCACTTGCACTTCTTTTGCAACGCGAGGATGAGCTGGTTGTCGCCGAGGAATTTGATCATTTTCCTCAAAGACCATTTTCTTCAAAGATTATCTTCAGTGCATCACCGACGTTCTTCACAGACAGAATGAATTCTTCAGAGTTTCTTCAAGAGGAATGACATCCTCAGCTGCCTTGAACTTGATAGAATCCTCGTGCTGGTTCATCTAACACAGTAGGTAGGTGCTCTCTTTGCAGCCATTAGTTTCATCGAACCGCACATCTACAAAGGTCAACAATCTTGTGAAGAGTGATGTTGAAGACTCAGAGGTGTGCGTAGTCCTTTTCAGAACCAAGCATAAAACCTTCATGTGCTTTCGCAAATTTAGAATTGTGATGAGGATCTCTAATCCAGATTTAGCAATCAAGACTTTGAAATAACTTACATTGGGTTTCTTGTCGTGAGGAGTTCATAGGCAGTCTTTTTGAAGAATTTGTGAAGATATACTGCTGATGATGTGGCACGCAGATCAATTGCATCAATCCAAAAACGACTAGGCGCTTTGTATTCATCAAGCATAGTGCGAGCCATCTCAACAAGAGTTCTGCTTCTTGCGCCCACGACGCCATTTTGCCGAGGAGTATAGGAGCAGATAACTCATGAGTAATACCAAGTTCATCAAGATAGGCATCAAGACCGAATTCTTGAACTCAGCCCATTGTCACTCCCCGATGTGTTTGATCTTCACACCAAAGTTAGTTGAAGCCCTCGAGGAAAATCGCTTGAAGACTTCCGCACTTGATTTTTGTAAGTAACAATGTGTACCCATGTGTAACGAGAGTAATCATCAACAATAACAAAGCCATATAGAGATGCATCATTAACGACACTGAGTAATGATTGGGACCAAAGAGGTCCATGTGAAGCAATTCAAGGGACGAGTAGTGGTCATGATAGTCTTCACGGATGCTTGGCCTTGGTCATTTTTCCAGCTTCACAAGCTCCGCATAAGTGATCCTTGAGGAATTTGACATTCTCAATGCCAATGACATGCTTCTTCTTCGCAAGCGCAGTAAATTCCTCATGCCTCATGTGACTAAGTCGCCGATGCCATAGCCAGCCTTCCAAGCTTTTGCAAGTAGACACACGGCTGGTTGTGGTCCCAGAGAGAAATCAACAATATACAAGTCTCCTCTCCTAAAGCCTTCAAGACTTTGGAATTGTCACCCATAATCACAACACAACGATATTTGCCAAAGATAACAACCATATCAAGATCACAAAGCATTGAGATCGACATGAGGTTGTATCCTAAGGACTCAACAAGCATGACTTTGTCCATGTGTATGTCCTTAGAGATCGCAACCTTACCAAGACCCAATACCTGACTTTTGCCTTTGTCAAGAAAGATGATATGCTTCAGATGTGACGGTGATAAGGAGCATCCATCAATAGATTCTTGTCACCAAATATGTGATTTGTACATCCACTATCGAGAACCCACTCTGGTTTTGGGTTGATCATCCCGCAGATGAATTAGTATAACTTACGATCTCATATACTTCATCGAAGAATATGATATCAAGTTCATCGATGAATTTCATCACCAAGATAATGATAAGCAGAGGAGGACGTGTGAAATGAAAGTTCATTTCATCATGATTAGCCTCAAGGCCCTTTCGTGCATTTTGTCGTCCCCAAAGAAATTCTTCAGACGCTAAGGCACGCCCGAGACCTGACCCTGCAGAAGAGATTAGTTCTTTTTCTTCACCACCCACATCTCAAGGGGTGGCAAAGAGTTCATCACTCATGAGCACCATATGAGAATGGTGGCATAGAAGCCAAACCATTTCGCTTCACATAAGAGGGGTTAGGTAAGCATATGAATAAGGTAGAGAAATTCTTCGAGGACTTATGAACATATTGGTTTGAAGAATAATGCACATATTCATAGCCCTTAGCTCTACCTCATAAACAGAGTTGTTAGCACGATGATAATCATATGAGGACTTTGATCCTTTGAGGAATTTGATCCACGTGGAGGAATTTGGTCCGTATGAGGACTTGGATCCATATGAAGAATTTGGTCCATATGAAGAATTTGATCTGGGGTTCCTATTCTTCATGTGGTGTCATGAGGACATTCACCAAGACTTTCAAGGCACTTCTTGGGAACCCAGATTTTCTTCATAGGGGAACCGCTCTCGCAGCTTAGTGCCAACATATCTAGCAAATACTTCACCATTCTGATTTTTGAACAGTTTATAGTTGAGTCAAATGACTCATCAAAGAATGAGGAGATTCGCATGTAAAGCTGAGATAAGTTAGATGGATCAATCGAGGTCCCTTTGCAGCAAAACCCATGAGGTTTTGGGATACCGCCAAAGCTTCCAATATGTTCCATCAAGATTGAGTTTCCTCTCAAAGGCAATACCTCTTTCCTAGGGTTCCCGTTGAGGATCTGCTTTTAAGCACATCACAAAGAGTCTGATGCCCTTTGAGGCTTTTGTACATGCCTCATCATGTACAATTCCTTCAGCCCTGCATCGTCAAGGATACTAGCAATGTCCTCAGATGAGGAATTAGTGATAGCAGAGGCAAGTGAAGAATTTGTAACAATTGAAGCATTTGAACATTCAGTGAAGAATTAGCAGATTCATGCTCAATGCACTTTAAGCATGGAGGAACAAATTTTCTTGAGAAGCGCTGATTTGTTGAGCAAGTAATGAATCGCGCCTCTCAAGATCTTCATAACTCACTTTAGCTTCTCAAGATCTTGCTTTTTTTGAAGAAATTCATAAGAAAGTTTCTCATGATCGATAAGAGAGTGTTATGATGACCTTGAAGGTTATCAAACCTAGATCAAGTCTCAAGATTTTCAACAGGCTTTAGTGCGATCCATTTCTTCACCCAACATATCATCACTCTTACCTAACATGTTTTGAACCTTTCTAAGGTCGCTTGTTGTTTAGTGGCAATGCAAACAAGTTTGGTATAGCTAGTTCAATATCATCATCGATTCATCATCATCGATTCACATACTACTAAAATCGATGAGGAACATTCGGTTACCTCATCACCCTTTTGCCATGAGACATGATGCGTATGATGATTCTCGCTCGAAAGTCATCGCTTTGAGAGATTCCTTGAAGTCCTCAAACCAGGGATCATGACGGGTTCGATGACCTTCATAAACGCCGAGATTCGGTCCCAGATAAGCTTCGCAGATTGCAAAGATGCATAATGCGCTTGAATTGATCTCAGATAGCAGAATGTATGATATCCTTCGCCATGATGTCAAGTCGAGTGTACTTATGAATATCATCTCGCTTCTCGCCATCTTGCATAGATCAAGAAGGCCAATTTCAAAGGATTTGGTCCACACTCACCGTCCATTGCCATGAGGCGCTTCTCATCATGGCCTTCCACTTGGGATAATCATGATCACAAAGATAGGGCATGTCACTTTCTTTCATACCGCTATTCGATATAACTAAAACCTGTGTGGTTAAACTAAATTACACGTAACAAGGAGTACCTTGCTCGATACTAATTGAAAGTGCGCTATATCGACTAGAGGGGGGTGAATAGGCGATTTTATGAATTCTTCACCGAGGAATTTGCCGTGAGGAAATTCCTTAGCTAAGAACTACTTGCAGGAATAAGTACTCGTAAGTAAGCATAATGTATACGTGCATGGTCATCATGATGAAATGAAGACTAGCACAGAGTACGTAAAGTGAATCACAGGATAACACAAGATGAAGACAAATGATCAAGAAATTGAATCGAGGAAATTGAGAAAGTCTTCACCAAAGTCTTCAAACACAGATATGAACAAACACTCAACACAAGAATGAGGAAATGAAAGGGTTGAGGAAATAGAACCAGTAAGGTTGGTGAAGACAATGATTTGGTAGACTAGCCCAACTGCTCCTGGGCTTGTACGTCTGTTGAGCGGCCGAGTATTTAAACTCGAGGACACATAGTCCCGACACCCACCGCCGAGCACGCAGCTCAGACACCAAGTCCTCACCAGATTCTCCTTGAACTAAGGTCACATGCACTGGCCCAATCACTGTGGTAAGTCTTCAGCGACTTCCAAACCTTCACAGACTTGGTCACTCGCGATCCACAATTCCTCTTGATGCTTTAGACCATGACGCCTAACCTTCTGGAAGAAGCACACCTTCAAAGGTAATAAGCGCCGGATCCACGCAGATCAATTTCTTCAAGATGCTCAATCACTTTGGGTTTGTAGGGTTTGGTTTTTGGGTTTTTCCTCACTTGATGATTTTCGCCAAAGTCCTTGAGGATGGGTTGCTCTCAAATGACAAGTGTCAAGTTCTTCGAGCAGCCAACCAGCTAGTGGTTGTAGGGGCGGCTATTTATAGCCTAGGGAGCAGCCCGACATGATAAGACATAAATGCCCTTCAATGATATGACCGTTAGGTGGATAAGATATTTTGGGACAAGCTGCCAAGAAGACAAAGAACGGTCGGAAATTTGAATCTCAAATTCCTCGTATATCATGTTCCTCATCGTAGGCAATCCAGACCGGCGAATTCCTAACTCCTCGCCGAATAAATTCTCAATACTGTAAGAACTTCGCCTCACATCAAGAAATTGATCAACTGTATGAGATTTCCAAAGGCTTCACTCAAGGGATTGGTAGGTGTAGGATTTTGAGTTGAGCATCACATGGAAATTTTTCCTTAGTATTTCTAATTTCTTTAACAAAGACGGTGTTTCCTATGACTCAAGAAAGAGAAAATGAAACTACGAAAACAAAAGTCTTCACGCTCATGTTCCTCAAATGAATACCAAGTCTTCAAGGTCACACCAATTTCTTCACTTTCAAAGTCTTCTAAAGTCTTCGTAATATCAAAGTCTTCAACAAGAACTTCATTTTTAGGGGTCGACTTTCTCTCAGAATATCAAACCCCTCATAGACTTATAGACCTGTGTACACTCACAAACGCATTAGTTCCTTAACCTATAAGTCTTCAATACACCAAAATCACTAAGGGCACTAG